>JAGDQP010076219.1:0-10080 GCA_022664845.1 Lepisma saccharinum
AATTTCAGCTTAGCTTGTCCTATCTGATATCCAGTAACTGTATGTTCAAAAGCATTATTTAAGATGCTGATATTAATGGCAAATAGGAAGCTGCTTAAAGGACAATCCTGTGATACCTCACGTTCTAATCGTATACCTGAAAAGAGCTGGCCGTTAACTTGTATACTTAATTTTCGGTTTGACAGTAATATATTAATCACCTCAATAAAATTAGTGGGAAAGTTTAATTTTTTCATAACAACGCCGAGATGATGATGATCAAGGGAATCAAACGCATTACCCAGACCAAGGGCAAGAAGCTTTACTGTTAGTATTGTATTTAACCAAATGTAATAACTCGCGGATTTGACTAAGATTGTAGTGTATAGTACGGCCACCCTGTATACCACCCTGATGTGAATTGAGAATCTTAGGTATGACCATAGTACAACGAAGAGAGATTAATTTCGAGAGTATCTTATAATCATTATTGTATAAGGAAATAAGTCTATATTTAGTTTGTTGTGGCATATTACTTTTATTTTCTATCATAATGCCGGTAGATTCAGCGAAGGAATCTAGAAAACTATGATTATGCCAGACGTCGTTATATGCATTAGTTAGTATTGGAACTAATTTATCAAGAATTGTTTATAGAACTGTGCTGACAGACCATCAGGTCCACCACTAGACGAGGAATTTTGTAATTGTATGGAATTTTTAACTTCCGCCGCGCCAATAGGCAAATTTAGTACCTTGCTAGTTAATACGTTTTGTTGTTGGACTTGAACATCCTCATTAAAAGCAGGTTGTTTTTTGGCGAAAAGTTCATCATAGTATTTACGAATAGCCCTGTATACTTTCGAGTTATAATAAGACTTATTTTCGCCATCAACAAAAGTATTAATGAATTTATTTTCGCCTAATTTACGTTCGGCTAAAATGTGATATTTCGTAGGTGTTTCATGCACGCCTAAGTGCTTAAGTTTACTTCTTATAATATAACCTTGATTTTTGTTAGCTGCATATTTACATAAAAAGGCTTGTATCGTTCGAATGTGTACAATATTCTCAGGTTTGGAATATAAGATATTCGCTCAATAATTTATAATAATATTGAGCTTGTAAATGACGATTATCCCTAAGTTGTTTAGTATAATCTTTAGCATAAAAATAATGAATTTCTTTAATTTGATCCATTTTTTATCGTAAATGGAGTTCTATTATTTTCCTGTATGGCTTTATCTAAAATATGATTAATATGTTGTTGATATTCTTTATCATGTAGCACTTGAGTGTTTATTTTCCATCTATAAGTAGAAGCCATATGAACAGGAAGGTAATAGTCTAATTTTACATTGACAATTAAATGGTCTGATATTGCCATTTTTTTTATATTTATACTTTTTACATAGGGTTGTAAAGTAGAAGACAAATAACACATGTCAAGACATGAACTACCTTTTGCATGGAAATAAATATGTCCAAGATCCTGCCCATGCAAAAGAATCCAGGGATCAACCAATTCGAAATTTCGTATCATGTGTTTAAGATCTATACTAAAGTTTGAAATTCCGGTCGAATCCTGAACACGTGAAACACAATTATTGTCAGACCCAATAATTACATGGTTGTTATGTAACGATTGTAATACATTATACATTTCATTATTAATAAACTGTTTTCTCTGTAGACTAAAGACAAAGTGAGTGCCCGATGGTAAATACAAACTATGCATATATGGTTTACTTTAACACAACGAGTCTGGCAGAAGGGTGATGAAAAATTTCATAGCCAATTAAGTCATTACGTACAGCCATGCCGACTGTTTTTTTCTTGAGACATATTATTGCGAAACAGAATAATTATGTAATTTCACAAATTCTTCATGATGTTCTTTTCTTGTAAGCATATAATTTAAACCGATTGCTGTCGTAAATATTCTTTGGAAAAAGGACTTACAAGAAAAGTACATGCCCCCCGCATTAAAAGTACACACGAAAAGTGTCATGTAAAAGTAATAAACAAAACAGCAAAATTTCGCCATTGTTTATGTTGCACTATGTCACCACGCAGATAGGAAAATGAAGTATTGAAAACTTAAATAAACGTACCTGTTCAATAGTTGTGACCAACCTGTATGTGATATTTATTCGACGTCACTTTGAACTACTAGTACTGTGGATCTTGTAGCTCGGCGTCCAACCTCAGGCTGACTTAAGCTGGATTTACACTTTTTGTTTCTCGACGACGGGTTCGAAAAATGTCTTTTTTTCTTCACTCGTGGTTTCACTGAAAGTTCATGGTCGCTATGTTTTTCAAACGAACTACACTCAGAATCACGTTCTTTCACACTTGATTCAACACGTTGTCCATCATTCTTTTTTTGTAGAACACAACCAATAAATATCCTTGGAAGGACACTCGCTCGGTGAAACAGGTGTAAGAGAGGAGAGGTGGAGAAAGTCGTGTGCCGGTTCTGGCAAAACCGTACTACAACTAGTGGTATCTTGTGCAATCTCAGCTTGTCCAGAAACGATGTGTTTCTCTATATTTTCCTGAACTGGTGTAGTGGAAAGGGAAAGCGCGTCAAATGACTTAACTTCTTTTTGTTTATTCACAGAAGAAATGGTTGAAGCACTAATTGTGAGAAACTCTTCCGATGATAATGCAACTTTACGTGTTTTATCTGTGTCAAACTAATAAGGTTTCGGAGGAGATTTAACCTGTGCACTCTGTTGGTTACCATGCCGGCATTCGGCTGCAAGATGATTATCCTCACCACAGATATTACATACTTTAGGTCGATCTGACGTCAGAATCTGAATTGGATGACCATATAATTCAACATAACTAGGCAATGAATTGTAAAGTTTTGTAAACACAATTAACTGTCGTCCGGAATAAATTGGGTACCTATGACTGTTAGGAAAAGACAAAGGAATAATGCGCTGTATAAGACCAAACTGTTGGAAAAAATTGAACTTGTTGACCTGTTATTTCAGAAGGAATGATTGAAACAAGTGCCATAGCTTTACTGCCATATTATACATCCACATTGAGTACATATTCGATGCCGTTTTCAACATATGTAAATTTGTCTTTATGTTGTAATAATGTTTGCTCGAGAATAATTGTACTCGTTAACTTGATAAAAATCTGTTTCTTGTAACTCGAGTATTCAATTGAAGTAACTTGTTCCGGAGAAAATCGATATTGTTGAAATATACTTTAATGTCGAAATCCTAATGGAAGCGCGTCTATGACAAGTATTTTCCCGTTTGATTTGTTGCATTACCCTAGCAAAACGTATCAAACCTGTCTAACACTATAGAAAAGGTAGAGTTCAAACAACACTATCACTGAAGGCTACGCCCTCTTCCAGTTCACTGCACCACAGGCGATAAGACAACCCTCTCGTCTTGAAGCACAACACGAACTGACAACTTGGCTAAATCGTCAGACAGAAAAGGCACTTAATGCAAGCGATATTTAGTGAACAGCATTTGAAATAAGCGACTACATTATAGATTTAAACAGTGTAGGGGATCAAATATATGCTGCGGAACTGAAAAAACAAACTAAGTTACTTGTACGACTTATCCCATGGTTTAATCACTTTATATTTGTCAATTGGGAACCAGAATTCCCATTCATTGAAAATATTTAATTTCTATGAAAGCAAGCAAGATGGTGACAGCTTAACACTTGAGCAACATTACTACTTTTTTAATCGTAACAACATGTCAAATGCTGCGCCTGCTATCATAGAAATGGAACATATTCTCAATGAATAGGGATCGTGGTCCCTAATTGACCAATGGAGAAGTGATTAAATTATGGCATAAGTCGTGAGAGTAACTTCGTGTTTGGGGGTCAGCAACAATTTTTATTGTCTATACTGTTTCAATCTAATGATCTTCCTGTCTGACGATTTAGCCAAGTCAGTAAACTGAGCTTGAATTCTAACTGAGCAAATGTTCAAATCTCGCTGCAGACTTTTTTCTTCTCCCAGTACCGAAATCAACACCGTGTGTAATGTTGATTTAACACAAAAAGTGATAGTCACGATGGGACACCGGATTGTGTTGAATTAACACAGATTTTTTTTAATGTGTAACACCGACATGGATGACGACATTATATAGAAGAAATAATGTAGTTAAAAAATTCGGTAGGGTTCGAAGCAACTTTGTCATCTTTATGGACAAAAAGAAAGAAAACGAGTAAACACGACGCTACAACCTCGACTACGAATCATAATGGTAAAAGAAGCTTCGAGCTAAAGTCTTGTTCAAGTGTGAACAAAGTAAAAATTATATAAAGCGCCTTTTTGTTTAATTTTTAGTGTTTCTTCAATCTATGATATAATGTTCCATTTAACGCTATTTTCATAGATTCTATACATATGAAAACTATATCCTACAATTTGGTAAAAGTTAAAAAGAAAAGGAATATAACGTCACAAGTGAGAATAAGCAACACTTCATCGCTACTGATTATTAACGTGCTGATATCGCTGCATTAAATTTACTTTATGATAAATAATAGTGAAAGAATAACTTTCTTCAATTCATTTAACCACAGATAATGTTTGTCAGTAGTGGCTACTAGATTTTCTTAAAATTTATCTATTGCTTTTAGGTATCTTAGGCTCAGACCGAAGAAGTTAGTAGCTGTAGAAACTGGTGTAACTAGTAAGTAAATCAATCTTTAACCCAGGAGAGTGGATACTCATGTTTTGCGACGTTACCACATAATTTATATCAGAACTTAGTTTTATTAGAGACCAACAAGCGGGTTTCATAAAAATTATAGTAAATAACAAATAAATAGATTACGACAAAGAAAATTGAGTCTGTTTTTTAAAGGAACTTATCTGTTGATGTATGGCTTATTCCTAACACGTTTCTTACATTTAAGTTTCTAATTTGGGCTTTTGAAAGAGACTGCTCATTTTATCATTGACTGAGTGTACATTTTCAATTTCAATTTCCTTGATATTAGTCGCAATGTTAGAAGCTTTTGGACTGAATAGAAACACGCGTTCCCCGATACTAAGCGACTATTTCTTCCGTCACCTCATTTTTGCTTGTTGCTTATGCTACCAAGTATTTAAAGTTGTTTACTTTCTATATGATCTCATCCCTAATTCTTATGTTTTTATTTCCTTCATTCCCTGTATTTCGGCTTGTTATAACGTATTTTGTTTTATCTATGTTTACATGTAGACCTATCTCATAGTACGCTTTTACTAAGACATCGGTGTTGCTTTGTAATTCATCTATATCGTCCCCTAATAAATCTACATCATCCACAGTTGATTCAAACCATTCAATGATAGTCCCTTTTTGTCCTCTTTTTGATTTTTAAAATCCCATATTCTAACGCAAAGTTAAACAGTAGTGGTGACAAGGCATCGCCTTGTTTCAATCCGTTGCGAATCTTGAAAATCTGACCTATCCGTACTCTGCTTATGGGGTCGCTGAGACACATCTTCACTAGTTGAACATTTTTTTTCCGAATTCCAAATCGTATCAGAATACTGTATAACTTTTCCCTTTTGATAGAATCATATACTTTCTTAAAATCAATGAATAGTTGGTGAACCGTCCTATTGTATTTCCATTTCTTCTCCAAAATTTGTCTCAAGGCGAAAATCTGGCCCACGTAGAGCTATTTCTTCTAAATCCACATTGGTGATCTCCAATTATTTAATCTACGTATATACTTACGCGTGTTAGCAAAATATTACTTAATATTTTGTAACACGTTGGAAGTAACGAGATTTGTGGTATTTATTACAGTCAGATGTATCGCCTCTTTTCTAAATCGGAATTATTATTGAGGTTTTCCATTCCATTGGAAGCTCATCCTTTCTCCATATAGCACTTATCAATTTATGCAGTTCCTTGATTAGTGCCGTTCCTCCCGCTTTAATTAATTCGGCTGGAATATAATCCATTCCTGGTGATTTGAAATTTTTCAATTTCTTTACCGACATTTCGATCTCGATTTCTCTAGATTCGCGAATCCACGGTTCTGTGGTACGGATTTCAAATTCCTCTGTTTCCCGTTGTGTACATTATGAATTTTGTCGAAATAACTTTTTCACACATCGGCAATTTTAGTCGGATCCGCCTGAAGATCTCCGCATTCATTTCTAATCATTCCTAACCTTGGCTGGTAACCTTTTCTTAACGAGTTTATCCCTTTGTATAGATCTATATGTCATCAGTTAACTATTTTACAGCTGATTGAATAAAATATTTCTGTCTTTTCATTTTCATTTTAAAGCTATATAATTTCGCATTTTATAGTATTGAAAATATGAAAATCTTGAAAGGTGTCCTATACATTACTTTTTTTAAACTGCTCTGATTTGATAAAGAATGGGCAGGAAGAAAAATATTCTTACACAAATGAAATAAATATTTCAGGAACATATTTTTTTAGAAGCTCATTTATTGGACTAACATGCAAATAATTCCAAGTTCATCACGTTATCTATCAGATTGACTGAGCTTAGTCCATGAATGCCGGACTGGTTTATTAATAAACGTTCAATAAATATTAAATTTTGTTTACGAATTATTAAATAAGTGTGCCTTGATTAAAACCATCAAATGATGTGTGGCATTCAATCCGTGTGCTGTTGCTCATTGCATATATTTGGAGAAAATGGTACATTGATAGTACGTAACTAAATATTAGAACACAATATTTTTTGTTATATATGCTATGCAAAAAGATCTTTCGTGAGGTAGCTATTGAAACATACAAGAAGAATTTGCCATTGCTTTGGGCGGAACTCAAATCTGGATCACCCATTTGCCGGTCGGATATCTTAGCCTACAACTGAACGATCTGGGTTTGAGTTCCGATCAGGACAACATCCAATTCTTATGTGTACTTTATCAACGATTTTTTTAAGTTTTAATGATCATCACAAATATTCCGTGTTTAAATATTTCATTCTCTTTCAATTTTTAAATGAATAGAAATACTGTTCTATACCCATTCATCTGATCAATTAGTTTAATTAAGTGAAGGTGTGAATATGCTGTACTTATTCCCATATCGATCAATAAAATCAGACAGGATAGTAGAGCCACTACTTTCCATCATATTGAATGCAACTGTGTCCGTACGCTACGTTCAGAGAAAAGCAGAGAAAGGAAAATGAGATTAAATGGACGGATGTGCAACAAGTCTTTTGAAATGAACAGAATGGAATTATGAGCACAAAGGAGAGCTTTGTATTCGTGTGCATATACAGGCCTTTTACACGAGACGGAGTTTCCTTTCCTAATTGAATTAAGCAGAAAACATTTTCCGTTTCCCGCTCTCTCCTGTGTTATTATTTTTTGTCTGTATGAGTAGGCTACGTATGTGTCACGAACAGACAGCAAGGGGGCTGTTGCGCTTACCCAGGAAGCAGCAAAATCATCAGAGAATGTGATATATTTTGAAAGGGAGAAGATAGGTTACAACTCGTTCTAGGATTGTAAAATCTTACTGTATGCCATTCAACACCAACAAGCATACCGCTTAGCATCATTAGCTCAAAACGTGGTTTCTGTTGTGTCGAAGCGATCCTGGCGAAGAGTTTCGCATTGGGGGAAGTAAATCTTGTGTTCTATCTATTCTTAGCGGCATGGCTGCTAAAGAGGAAAGCAAACAATGTGGTTACATTTATTGTAATTTCGTTTTTCTATTTTCGTCCGTAGGTTGTATCCATCACTTTTAGATAGGAGTGAAGAGATCATTGCTATGATGTTTTCAAAATGAGATTTTATGGGTGCTATCAGTACCTCGAATACCTTCTCACGATTCATTGATTGCTACTGGTAATGATTTGAGTTTGTTATCCTAATTAACATCACAAGCCTGAATCTGAGAAACCCTTCCCCAACGCACGTTGCAGTAGGCCTAAGTGTTTCAGACAGCAATACATGATAAGCATTTATGATGAATGCCTTCCCTTTTTGATAAAAATAGCATTAATCTAATCTGTAAAATTAAAAGCGTTAGTATATATTTTGCCCAACTTTTTATCAACATGTTTATTTTACGTACATTATTCTGCGTATTTCGAGCTAATGCGACTACCAATACCCCTTTGGTTTGACGATTTTCTCAAGAAAAATTAATTTCCTGCATGAAATAACCAACCTGGTCAGTGGTCACACTGCCTACAGATTAATTTCTTCGCAATGACATCACATGCAGGTAAATGAAAGATTCAGTCCCAAAAAGTACCTACAAGACGTTACAAATACAAAAGCATATACGAATACATCTTGCTTCAAAAATTATCGAATGCTTACACATACCAAATTTAGATGCCCATCGCCATGAACTTCCAGCAATATAATGGTCCATTACTAATGTTACCCCAAACAGATTTTCTTATAAATTATTATTTTTCACTGGGAGAAAATTACTGCAGCATAACAATGTTTCTCATGTACCAAGGACTTCCTCTGCCCACTAGAATATATCACAATAAGGAAGAGGTAAGAGAGGTAAAACAGTATTTCTCTTATACTTTGTACACCCCGTCTCCCTCCCTCATCCCCTTGCAAGCAAGGGGAAAATTTATATATATTTATATGATTTTAAAACACACATATTTATGTATAAATACAAATTTAAAGAAGAAGAAATACATACAAATATTTAGAAGAAAACAACGTTAATGCTTATTGGAAAACAAAGAATTTGACTCGACTTGGTCGGCTACTAGTCCAGTAGAAATAGCAATTAACCTAGAACAAACTGAAACATAATTTTTGAGAGCGATTTCTAGATGAAAAGTGGGCCCTGAAAACAACAGAACAAACAAAATCTACCACTGTGACTCTATTCATAACTCCAACATGGCGGAAATTAACAAAATGGCGGATTTTCAAGGCTCTCTATGTATGTCAGTAAGTATATTACCTCGTAGAGCATAAACTACTTAAGCGACTTTGACAAATGAGATGTTGAATTCATCTTGATCCATACTGTGAAATAAGTTATATGAAGTCATGAAACAATAAACCCAACATGGCGGAAATCAACAACATGGCGAACTTTTACCTGTTATATATGCATGTATGTAAGTTTGTTACCTCGTAGAGCCTAAACTACTTGAACAATTGAGATGTCGGATTTGTCTTGATTCAGAATGTGCCCTAGGCTATATGCAGTCATGAAATAATAAACACACCATGGCGGTAATTAATAACATAGAAGAATTTTTCACATGATCTATGTACTTATGTAAGTTTGTTACCTTGTACAACCTAAACTACGTTAGTGATTTTAACAAATTAGGTGTCGTTGGGCTCATCTTGATCCATACTATGTACTAAGCTATGTGAAGTTATGAAATTATAAATCGAATAATTTTGCTCCCGAGTAATAAACATTTATTTCAGTGTACACCTTCTTGAATGCTATGCACTAATGGGTTAATCTATGTGCTTTTTACAGATTTAAGCATCTTTCATCTCATTTGTTATTTCACTGATTTATTATTTCATCATTTCGTATATCTTAGGGCACAGTACGGATGAAGATAAATCCAACGACACCTCATTTGTTAATATCTTGCAAGTAATTCAGGCTCTGCGAGGTAAGAAACTTACATAAATATATACATAAAAAGGTGAAAATCCGCCAAATTGTTGATTTCCGCCATGTTTGATTTATTTTTCATAACTTCATATAACCTAGGATGCCGTGTTGGTCCAAAGCCGTATTGGCCCAATGCCGTGAGGGTCCAATGCAGTGTTGGTCTCACGCCATGTTGGTCCAACGACGTGTTGGTCAAATGCTGTGTTGGTCCTACACATGTAGCCCTTCAGCAACATCGCTGTCTCTTGGTAGTCTGAGGTTCCGCAAAGCTAACCTAAGGTAACAGTTTCTATTCTGAGAACCAGCTTTCAAAAATTTCGAGAGAAGCAATAGTATCTCGAAATGCAGTACACACATGTAGGACGAGCAATCAACGTAGTAAACACTAAATAAGAAGAACAATTACGGACGGAAGGAAAAACTGGAAAACCTGATTTTAAATAACCCGCTTTCTCTCTGTGCCGCTTGCTCGGC
>JAGDQP010076220.1:0-10080 GCA_022664845.1 Lepisma saccharinum
CTTATCTTCCTAGTACATTCATCTTTTCAATGTGGTCGTAAAGTGTTATACCTTATTGGAATGTTGTTAAGTATTACTATTAACTTGAACGGGAGCGTTGTAACCATTTCTCTTTAAAAAGAGAATAATTTTCATGGAGAAGGTTCTTTAAGCCAATGAATACCATTCAAGTGATGTCTTTTTGTTCTTTTTTTGTTAGAGACAAACCAATTTTCGGAATAACTTCCGATTCAAACCTCATCAATCATCCCCGTCAAACGCTTGCTACATCACTGGCTCTGAAGATCCCGAAACACGCAAAGCGACATCTGCCAATGCGTTCCTCAGATAATCGTTAGATAAAAAAGAAGTTAGCTCTTGAGAGCTGCTAGAAGTTAGCTGTTATTATGTTTAAAAGCCTCCCGCGTTTTGAGACAAGTACTTAGGCACTGACAGTGATGCGAATGACTTATGTAATATTCGCAGTTGTAGAGATCAATTGCGAAATTATAACTATCTTCATGTTCATTTTTTACAAATGGTTACTTTTTTATTTTCTATCACAAAATTAGCCTTTAGATTAGACATTTCAGAAGCCTTTGTTTAAAGTAAAGTAGCTTGAAAGACATTGCAAACTGTTTACTTACATCTACAATTATTCATATGGATGTAATTTAAACTATACTTTGTTTAATAGTCGAATCAACAATTCGTAGCAGGGCTGAAACGGGCCACAGGGTAAATAGGCCAATTTTTGGATCCGGTATCCGGATCACTGAGTCTATGTTTGTGACCTGCCTAACCCGGTAACCCAATGCCCCGGAAGGCAAAGAAGGGTATTTACTTCTTTCCTCATGACTTCGGTGTCTGAACAGTATTCCATTCAGGGATGACCGGGAACGGGGGTATTAATTACCCTGCAGAGTTCCAAGAATACAACACCGAAAAGTTCCAAGCAACAGCTAAAACAAATGGAGAAAAGTCAAATCGCCGGAAAGAGCAAAACTAGCCTCGAAGGTGTGCAAATAGCTCTCCCCTCGGAAAGGCCATTTTGAAAGAATCTATGGCTCTCGCAAATGAAAATATTGATTGATTCAAGCCACAGGAACAAGATCGGTTCAAATCGAGTCAAGATAGGGTCATCGGGAAGGCTCGGAAAGGCCATTCTGAAAGAATTTAGGGCTCTCGCAAATGAAAATATTGATTGATTCAAGCCACATGAACAAGACCGGTTCAAATCGAGTCAAGATAGGGTCATCGGGTCAATATTGGGTCAGTGGGTCAATTGGGTTAAGATTCGATCATCGGGTTGCCGGATCACAAAGTTAGTCTGTTCACTTGTGTGAAGACCGGGCTACCGAGGCAGCCACGTTATTCGGATCAAGACCAGGTCAACCGGGTCACTGAGTCACCAAAAGTGACCCCATTTCAGCTTTGGTTCGCAGCACAATCATTACTGAAATTGCTTATTTATTGTCTATACAGCATCTTAGGGCATCTACTTTATCAATGGGAGAAGGAATGAGGAAAGTAAATACAAAGCCTTACACCAAGGTATCATTCTAACATTCACTTTGTGCGACTGAAGGGAGGGCAAGAAACACCTTTCGCAAGATAACCTTGCATAGCTAATCAACAACATTAAAATAGTCAGATTCGCTTAATGTTCAATAATAAATTCAGCTAGTCGCTGCACGATGAAACACAACAAACGTCGTTCTCCATCACTGAGATTGTGTACATTTTTGAATAAGATATTATGTAGAAACCTGCTTACGGTTGCTCCCATTGAAACTGAAGCTGAAGTCAGGTCACTTTCGGTGACTCAGCCCCCCACCTGAACATAGGCGACCCAGGGATCCCGTCCTGAACTTGACCCGAATGATCAAATCGACCCGGTCTGGGAAATATAATGAACTGGGAAATTTCCATGTATTTTTTTTTGTGTGTGTGTGTGTGTGTGTGTGTGTATGTATGTGTACTCTTGACCGTCTGGGGTAACGCGAAAGAAACATTGTTGAAACGCAAGGAAATAATTAAAAACTCTGCTTTGCCCTCCGTGTCACCGGGTCAGGCCGGGTCCGAAGCATAGACATGGTGACCCAGTCCCAAACTTGCTTCAAATGACCCGATTGACCCTGTGACCTCGTTTCACCTCTGATTGATGTGTGGTGGCTTCCAAATGAAAACAAATACCTTCAGCACTCAATTCTGTTTATTAGATAGGTATTGTTGCCCTAGTAGTAAAATGTCCGCCTCTTTAACGTTGGGTTCAAAATTGTATCAACAATTAAACATTTAAATAACGTGACTGAATCCCTGAACAAGCGGACATTATCAACTTCAAATCAACATTTTTTTCTACGTGTACTGTTGGAGAAAGTTTGGAAGGTCTTTATAGAATAAATTTCGTTCACTTCAAGAAAGATCCTTTTTGGAAATTTTGTTGAATGACTTGTACATTATTTTAAGACGTCATGCACTACGTTGCATTCATAGAAGACGGGATGGAGATAGCGGTCGGGATTAGCTTGTTGTGATTGAGGGGAACCTAGGAAAACCTAAGTAAGAATGGCATTTTTTTTTCTAAATTTGAACCATACGATTCGAGCACTCTTTCGCTGAGTCTTCATAACCGGTGATATTCTTTTTAGATCTGCCGAAAACGGCAGTTTATTCAAGACGTTGCCTCTGAATAAATTGTTTACATTGAATGGCATACTTTTCTCTCTACTGACTTCTTCTATGCAGCTTTCTGAACCAAAGTAAGCAACTCGATTTTACGGTTGCCAAATGTTCGTTACAGTTTTAAAGCCCTTGATAGAATAGTGCGAGTTATTGCTAACAGTTTTGCCTCGCATAACAATTATGTGATTCTGGGTTACATAATCTTGTAGGAAGTCAGTGCTCTATTGAAATAAAGTACCAGAGTTAATAGTTTTAGTTCTCTATCAAGGAACTCTCTGAGCCTTAGAGATTGTTAGTAGAGTCGCAGCGCTCCATTGTTTGATTAATAAGCTTAGAAAATAACTTGTCACTAAGATAAGAAAGTTCATAAAACAGAAAACTAAAATGTTGCACGCGCCAAGATTACACACTAAAATGTTGCACCTATATCTTCTTGATTGAATTATGATTTTCATTCTTCGTAGCTTCTAAGGACGGGTACGACTATTAACGAGGAATTCGACCCACGGTCTGGTTTTGATTCCGAAGCAGAGTGCGGGGCCAGAGATCAACATACGATGTCACTACTTTCTTCCCACTACTTCATCTTATTTCCACCGTAGCTGGATAACAGGTCTTCCCCATAAGTCCCGGACAAAACAATATCTATTCGATGGATACTAGCTAAGGTCAAAAGGATTGTTCTGGTACTTCATCTGCAAAGTTCTGGGTTCGAACACCATTGTGAACTATTCAGATTGACATTTTCCATGGATTTTGAGGCTTCAACTAAGAGGCAAAGCTATTTTTCCCAATTTCTAAGTGTGCAGATAAAGCTGTATATCAAAAATGAATGAAATGGAATGCCTATTTACCTTATTATAAAAATAATAATAAATAAGAGGCCGCGGTGGCTCAGTGGTAGAGCGCTCACCTCTGGTGCATGGGGTCCCTGGTTCGTTCCCATCTTCGGCTTTGTGGTGGACGAGCCGTGTGCATGTGTTTCCTCGGGGTTTTCCCGTTTCCTCCCACTTTTTTCATTCCACCAATGCTCACATCATCATCCATCCGGCCTGAGCCAAAGTTACCTAAAGGCCTTAAAGTTAAATTCAAATTCAGAGCAATAAATAAAAGTTTGTTGGAGCAATTTTTTGTACTTCGGCCATCCTTAATTTGGATATCTTTCTTCCGGATTCAAAAGTTTTGGTGTAATGATATGAATGACTAATGTGCCTCTGTTCGTCGTGATCACCGATTCACAAGAGCAAAGGAGAAACAAACTACTTTCTCTAACGAGAAATTGGTATCCATATCTGAGTTCTTCCTCAATTGTCGTCCATCTATTGCCTAGCAAAATAAGTCTTGATGTGGATGTGTGCTTTCCACGTCGTTAAATTGTACCACGACTCCACAGATAATAGGATAGATACATGACAACGCAGACGAGGGGAAAGTGGACTTCAGGAAAGGCCTAATGATAGTTATATTTGTTTGTATTTGTGCTGTACCACGACATCAAAGAGCTCGTAAAAGTGCTTCACTAATGGAATTCTCTAACATTTCCGTTCAAGCTAAGTAAATTTGAACAAGATAACACATAATTATGGACAATGGTGTCGACAAAACAAACTTCCTTTTGGACTCTTTCTATAAAAATGGAAGAAAGGGTTTGTGTTTTCCTAACGATGGAAAGAAAGACAAAATCGGTGCTATTACTGCACTATTGAGCTAAGAGAAGACAAGGGGAGGAGAATAAAAGTTAATAACAGTCCTCCTTCTGTGGCGTTCTTATTTTCAACATGTTTGCATCATTTCAGAAAATCGAAAATAATTTGAGAGAGCATGTTACACTGTCGTTCGTCTATCTAGTATTCTGAATAATTTGCTGTATATATCCACCTAACTATATAGCCCTATGGTTACTCACTGACTCACTCACTCACTCATCAAAATTCCCAGGCCAAACTACTGGAGCTAGAAGCACCAAATTTGGTACGAAGGTGTATGATCAAGAGTAGCTAAAGGAAAATATCTGACATTTTGAAAATGTCGCCATCTTAGATTCAAAGTGGCCGCCAAACCCATTGTTTTATAGAATACAGAGCCTAAACCACTGGGGCTAGAAGTACCAAATTTTGTGTGAAGGTATATTATTTATGACTAGTAGGTTACGAAAAATGACTAAATGTCTCCAAAAACGCCATCTTGGATCCAAAATGGCGGACACATTCATTTTCCACACCGTTTGAGCCAGAGATAGGAAATTTGGTATAAAGGTGTATCATCACAAGTAGTTTAGGAAAACAATACATTTAGAAAAAGTCGCCATCTTGGATTCAAAAATGGTCGCCCAAAAAGCCACTTTCCACATCGTTCGAGCTTGAGAAAGGAAATTTTATATGAAGGTGTATCATCACGAGTAGGCCACGACAATATAAGAAAACGTTTAAAAAAGTCACCATCTTTGATTCAAAATGGCCGCCCAGAAACCCATTTTTCAAACCACTGAATCTAGAGACACCAAATTTGGTATGAAGATGAATGATTAAGGATAGGTAAAGGAAAAAATCCGAAATTTTGAAAAGTCGCCATCTTGGATCCAAAATGGCCGCCAAACCTATTGTTGTATAGAATACACAACTTAAGTCGCTGGGGCTAGCAAATTGGAATTTGGTATGAAGGTACATTATTAAGAATAGGTTACGGAAATATTACAAAATGTTGAAAAAGTATCCATACTAAATCCAAAATGACGGATTTGAAAAATCCATTTCCACACCGTTTGAGCTAGAGATACGAAATTTGGCAAAAAGGTGTATTATGACAAGTAGTTTATTAAAATATAACAACATTTTGAAAAAGTTGCCATCTTGGGTCCAAAATGGCCGCCAAACCTAGTGTTGTATAGAGTACATAGCCTAAAACACTGGAGCAAGAAACACCAAATTTGGTACGAAGGTACATAATTATTATTAGATTTGGAAAATATTACAAAATGTATCCATAAACGCCATCTTGGATCCAAAATTTCGGACACAAAAGTCCATTTTCCACACTGTTTGAGCTGGAGATACGAAATTTGGCATGAAGGTACACAATCACAAGTAGTTTAGAAAAATATTACAACATTTTGAAAAAGTCACCATCTTGGATTGAAAATGGCCGCTAAAGAAACCCATTTTCCACACCGTTCTAGCAAGCGAAATGAAATTTTATATGAAGGTGTACCATCACGAGTAGGTTACGACAATATAGGAAAACGTTAAAAAAAGTCGCCATCTTTAATCCAAAATGGTCGCTCAAAAACCCATTTTCCAAACCACTGAAGCTAGAGAAACGAAATTTGGTATGAAAATGTACTATCACGAGTACGTTGCAGTAAATGGGGTAAACCTTCTCTATGGGGGCGCAGCCTCCCAAAAGTTCCGAAATTGGGAGCGGAGCTCCCACCGGGGTCTGGGGTCAGTGCCCCCAGCGAAACAAAGCAAGTTTTCATAAACAGCTCTAATTGTATTCAGCATCAAATATACGTATGATTATTGATTAGTGTTCCTCTATGAGGCAGGTCTATGAACTGTGTGAACTGAAGGTGATATGTCAGTGTTTTCGATGGTAACAGTGTTAGAGCATTGGCGACTGGCGCACCATTCGGGAGGTTGTGAATATTACTCCAGCGGCCAGTTTCTGACTAACTAACCTGACATGTTTTTCCAGGGTTTCTCGTCAGTCATACCAGGCAAATGCCGGGATGGCACCTTCAACATAGGCCCTAGCCGACATCTTTCCCCTACTCTATTCTGTCCTGAGCCTTAAATGCTTAAAGACCACGAATACAATTCAAATTAACGTATCCCATCTCTCTCTCTCTCTCTCTCTCTCTCTCTCTCTCTCTCTCTCTCACACACACACACACACACACACACAAATGTGTTTGTATGAATTTCTGCTAATATTAGTCATGCTACGCAATTAAAGTGTTTATTTTCAAGTAAAGTGTAATAACGACAATGTACATATTAAGAAAAAATGAGTACAACTGTCCATATAGCATGTAATATCATTATTCCAAACTGTGTGATAAACTCCTCAGCAAATTTACTTCAACAAAAATGTGCGGACGCGTGGAAACTAAAATAAAATCCAACCAAGGGAAAGGAAAATAATTTATGTTTTATTGATCTGCTTCCACTGTTAATATTTTATTTACATTATCATCATGCTGATATGGATGGATCATTATCGCACAAGAATTCCCGAGTATTCAGTTGATATTTTGGACCATTCTCGCCTCTTCAGGCATTTCAGTTCTATCGTCTATGAAGGGCTTAATAAATATTTCATCAATGAGATTCATAATAATTTCAAAGGGACGAATGATTTAATGGCAACTTTATCATATGATGGTCTGTGCAGCCGCTCTCAATCTCAAATTAAAAGGTCCTTCGAAGTCACATGTTTGATTAGAACGTATCTCCTGAAAAAAGGACATGGATAAGAATGTTGGTATCCGTGTAAGTTTCTTGTGATTTACCTGAAAAACGACAGAAGAAGCCAAGCCACACGGAAACAGTAATACCTCGTATTGCATACAAATATCCGGTGACTTCAAGAAACTCGCAAACCACATCCTTATTCTGTTTGTGGCATGTCTCCTTCTCTCGTTCAAGGTCGCAGTATATTCAACATCAATACAATATGACACATGGACACCCAAGAGACGTTCAATATGTTCTTTTAAACACAAACGCATTGTATAGCACAATTAAGTATGCTTAATATGAGATCATCAATACAGTTGATTCAGATTTTAGTCCATTAGTGAAATTGAAAGATGATTCATAACCTGAAGCTTATTATTGTTCTATCAGCGTATTGCTCTTTTGCTCAGTTCTATTCAAATCTTTCAACGTATCCAGAATGTTATTCGTCCCACTATACATTTCTTAGCTTCTCCGATCAATGTGATAGTTCAAAACTTTGTGTGGAGAATAATTCCGTCGCAAATCAGGAGGAACCTCTTATGTTGTAATTACGTGAGACATTTTAATGAATGATTCAAAAATTCGAAAGGAAAACAGGGAATGCTATTTAACTTCATATCTCATTCTGTTAATATTCATTGATTATTAACACGTACATTTCCAAAGGGAGAAAATGACACTGGTCAACCGATTGTTGTTTCCCTTTTGTACGCTGTCGACCAAAGTTATTACAGCCACATGCACACCTTCCTGTCCGGTGTGTGATTGTCTGTATGTAAATGTATGTGTGTGTGTGTGTGTGTATCTGCCTCCGCAAATGTGTAGTTTGTGTACGTCCCTTTGTTGCTGACAAGAATAAATATTTAGGTTCCAGTTCGTTGAGAGTTCTGATTGGTATGAGACATCGGAACTAGAACAATAAACCTCGAGCAATATGTTATAATGAAGTGTCAAGGTTTGTTGATTTTCTTAATGGAGGTCTTTCTGCAGAAGTGGTTATAATCAGAGAGCAAGAACACATTTATTTTCACTATTGATGTTTTACTGCAGTTGACTAAATTCAGAAATAGTGGACAGAGCGCTGAAATTGAAAGCCTGGTTTCAACTCTCGTTTGTTGCAAATTTGGTTAATTTTTAGATTGTTTACTTCTTCAGTTAATGTTTATTTTTTCGGCAGATGTATGGGACTTGAGAGCGATCCGACACTGTCCTGCGTAAAAATTGTTGCAAACGTACCGGCTAGCGGCAAGATCAGGGGTTTGGATCTTACCTATAGTGTTTTAAAATGTAAAGCCTTTGTCTTTGACAAACTCTGTCCAATCGTACGGTACCAGTGTTGTCATTTTGTATTCTTGCATCGATGACAATTATTGCACTTGCGTAACCTTTAGAGCAAGAAACTAAACGCCGTGAAGACCTTTCTAATTTCGCGACTGTAACCAGTAAATCAAGGAGGCTGCTACATCTAACTGTATTTTCAGGGATATCCAAATTTGCGTTCTTAATTTAGTGAACTTCAATTTGGATTTGCTTGATTGGAGCGCAGTAGTTCTTATGCTCCAATATAGTCACATTTTAAAATTCCTTTCATTTTAATACTCACCTGTGCAAATAGACTCCTTTTTCTCAAAATGTTGTTCTACCAGAGTCACGTGGTCATACGAAGACAAAACGATTCCAGGGTGCCGCGGACCGGTGTTGTTAACCCCCCTAGAGCACGAAAAACACGACGCCCAAAAAGTGCCTAAGCATAGAATAACATGTAGAGATAGTCTCATATCCCCGGGAAGAACATCCCCCGAGTTGTATCAAATTCTAAAAGTCGGGTCAATGGTGTGAAGTTTCGGACCGTGTCACCGGGCCACTAAAAGTGACCCGGTTTGAGCTCTAGTAACTTCATATTGATTTACTCCTCTTTCTTAAAGATTACGTTACTTTAAGTCTTTTCTGCACTAACTTTTATACGAACATACAAAACGACGTTTAAGCGTTTAGATAAATATTACACTTATACACGATTTATTTGTTACTTTGAATTGAAGTGAATTTATGCATGGCCTTTATGCAACTCTGGCTCAGGTCGGATTGATTTGTTATTTTTTAACAATATTAACACATTAATAGTTTTAAGACTTTCTATTAAATTCGAAATAAATCTCTGTGTGCGTAAAGGTAATATTACTCTGTAAAAAGTGGAAACACGAAATGGATGAAAGTTACTTCGCTTTATGGAGTAACAAAAGTCGAAAATTAGCGTTTTGTTGTATTTACTCTAAAATGTGGATATAGTGTTAGCCCTTTAGTGGAAAGATTAGTAACCTTAACTCCATTTTTAAGTTTAACATTTTCTTTGTATTAGCTTAACGTTAACTGAAAATGGGTTGAAACTGACCAAAGTGCTTGTCGGTGAACGTTCAACTTATTTTACGCTTAAAATTCGGTCATTTTCTGATTGAAGTGTAAGCTATAAACTGACAATTTTGAGGTTACGTAGGTATACTTTTGTGGATGAAGTTTAAGCCTTGGTTGGATATTCTATAATCCAATAACAGGAGTAACATTGCTTGCTTGTCACTGAACGCCTCCCCATTTTGAATGTTTATATTCCTATTATATTGACAAGGATTGCATTGGCTGAAAGAGAACTTAAGTTGGGTATAAATCTTTACACTGTAGCAAACGTATCTCTCCTTTTCTTCACGAGACATTCCTCGCAGTAAAATCAACATGTTAATGATTAACCTCCTTCGCAGTAAGATCCTAGCAATAAAAGCCCTAACAAACAACTGTTTTCGTAGCTAAGTAGCGAGAACATGTGACCAGTGTGCTAGTGGACCCTGGATCGAAACCCGACCACCTCATCTTTTTTTTTAATTTTAATTTTCAAGGAACATTGCCTTTTCTTTTCTTCTACTTTCAAAAATGCTCTGTTTCAATTAAATACGTTGGAAAA
>JAGDQP010076221.1:0-10079 GCA_022664845.1 Lepisma saccharinum
ATTAAGTCCTTTCAGTGTTCTCGACATTCTTGCGTCGCTCTTATCAACAACAATAACAACAAAGGTATCAGTGAAAAACTACGGAACAATTAACAGTAATCTAACATTTAGAAACGAATTGTTTTACTAGTCAATTTCAAGGTGAGTATCTACAATTTGATCTTGTTCTCTCTGGATGTGTTATATTATTTTTTTTTAAATAAAATTTCTTGTGGCTTCGGAGTCTTATGGTACCGGTAAGAATAATGTGTGGATTCGATTCTGAATTAATTATCACTGTGTCTATGTGTAGTGCGTGTATATGTGTCTACATGGTGTGTGCCTATGTGTTTGAGATTGTGTCGCGAAAGTGCGGTCAGCGATGAATGCGGACAAAACTCAGATAGCACCCAAACTTGTAGCAAGTTTGTACGAGGTTTGGTATTGCATTGCTGCAAACTTGCTACAATCTTGCAGTGAACTTGCTAGTTGACAAACAAACTTGGCTTATTAAACATCAAATCTGTGGTGGAAAAAAACATTTCTAATGTCTGGATTCGGGCTCGAACCAGGAATCTTCAATTTTGTTTGTAGTCCATCACTGTATCGACAGCTCTATCGCGCCACTCATAACAACCTTTTATTTTACAAGTCATTTTAATGTTACGAAGACGGTTTCTGAAGTAAATGCACTGATATAGGCTGAAATTGAATACTGTGAAATCTCATTGATTCAGTTTTAGAGTTATGAAGAATGATTCCTTGATTTTTTTTTTTTTTTTTGCAAGCGAACCTCCGGAAAATCAAAATGATACTTTTCTACTCGGGTCGATGACATATTGCGTTTTTAATCTCTGTATTATGCACAACAAAGGAAAAGAATAATTATCTAATTTGAATTGCTTAACTTATTTTCGGGAAATGCGTACAATTTTGAAAATTGTGTAAAATGTTGAAATATATAAAAGGAAGGAAAAGAGGAGGTAAATATTTATAAGTACGAACAAAAAGAAGTTTTAAAAAAAGATTTTCTTGGAAAGCCAGAAACATCACTGTTACAGTTTATCACTGTAAGGAAAAATCAAGGCTAGTCGAAACTTGGTTTAAACTAGCGTACTATCTGTGCCAGTGGCAGCTAGTTTGATTGAGAAATGTCAGCAATCCGAACAGTAAAATAACATCATTATAATACTCCTGAGGTCACTCGCTTGAGAAAAATCACGAATCAGCCTTCGTCATTGCTCTACTCTAACACAGGGTCAACAAGCCTTCCCAGTTTCGAATTAAAGTCTACATAAATACCTTTATTCCGGAAACTGTTTTCGTTACATAAAAGGACTAGTAAAATGTAAATGTCAGCAGAAAAACCCGTGAAGCAGTGGGAGAGTGGCGGACTGCAAGCAAATCTGAAGGTCGTGAGTTCGAATCGCACTTCAGGCAGAA
Source organism: Lepisma saccharinum (assembly GCA_022664845.1). Taxonomy (NCBI): domain Eukaryota; kingdom Metazoa; phylum Arthropoda; class Insecta; order Zygentoma; family Lepismatidae; genus Lepisma; species Lepisma saccharinum. The sequence goes on from JAGDQP010076221.1 coordinate 1,423, forward strand.
TTTTTTTTTCTCGCCACAAGCTCGATGTTGGTCTACGAACGTTTTTTTTTTAAAAAAAAACAAGATGTGTAGCAAGTTTGGGGTGCAAAGTTTGGCATCGGTCAACTATCAAGTTTGCTGCAAGATTGAAGCAAGTTTGCAGCCTTGCAATTCCAAACTTTCTGCAAGTGTACTGTGCTATCTGAGAAGGAATTTCGCTAAATTTGGTTACAATCGGCCGGCCAACTGAGGATGATATGTCTTGACGTCAAATATGAGATGCGAAATTGCGGACGCCTTCTTGCGCTGTATGAAGAAGGGACAGAGGCAGGAGAATATTATTTGTGTACTTACTGTAAACTTATTCATATCACATGTCTGAAGAGAAGTCCTGTGTAAAAGATTTTAATCACAAGCGTTCAGCTAATTAGAATTCAATCTATACAGACAATACAGACCTGTTTGAAGCTCTTCTGTAATTTTAAAGGCTGATTCTCATCACACTTTTTCCAGGTTTTTGACTAAAGGATTGCACAGGAATGACAATTAATTTGCCGTGTTTAAAATCGGATAACCAGGATCTAACATCGCGAAATTAAAAGCTTATATAAAAACTTTGTAAACTTCACATGTTTGGGGCATCTTAGCAACTATACACTTCGGCCAGTAAAGATGTCATTAGCTGTTAAGTTACTTTTTAAATACATAAACATCTATGCCCTAGTCAGGATTCGAACCCAGAACCATGGAGGCGCTGGCCACTTCACTTTTCAAAGCTCCCGGTTTCGAAACGATCATCAGTCGTTTAGTATCGGGGAACGCATGTTTCTATTCAGTCCAGAAACTTATAACCTTGCGATTAATATCAAGAACGTTGAAATTGAAAATATACAGAACGGTTATTCTGCCGGTAATACCTTACGGTTGCGAAAGTTGGAGTACGACCCTAACAGATGAACATAAATTACAAGTGTTTGAAAATAAGGTCTTGAGAAAGATATACGGGACGAGATGACTGGAGAATGGAGGAGACTGCATAATGAAGAACTTCACGGACTGTACGACTCACCTGATATTGTACGAATAATGAAATTACTAAGACTAAAATGGGCAGGCCATGTAGCTCGGATATGTGAAAAACGAAGACTATATTCCATCTTGGTTGGAAAGCCGGAAACAAAGAGACCGTTGGGAAGACCGAGACGTCGTTAGGAGGACCATATTAGAAGGGATCTTCGAGAAGTAGGTACTTGTGATGAAAACTGGCTTGATCCTGTCCAGGGTAAAACCCGATGGCGAACGTTTGTTACTATGGCGATGAACTTGCGAGTTCCGTAAGCCATAGAGTTAGTAAGTAAGGAACGTCTCACTATTCCATCCATATATCTGTTTCACTGTTCCATTTTGACGCCTTTGATAATGAAATACTATGCGTAATATCATAACGAGGAAATATGATGCGTCAATTTCCAGACGGGTCCTTGTCCAAGCGCCATAAATGTTGCAAAATTGACAAAGACACTTGCTATATGCACTTCTTATGTTTCAAAGCGAGAGCAAATGTGCAGCTATCGAATATCTTACAAAGTTTGAGATGTATTAGTTTAACAATAGTTTTAGCTTTTGCCAAAGGATATTGGAAAAGATAAAAATATATACAATTTTTACTGTTAATTACGGTTCTCTCCTTTCATTTTTACGATAAATAAATGATTTTGGAGACGGTTTGGAATCGCAAAATCTTACCAATATATAAGAAAATAAAATAAACTCCACAATGCCAATATCTCAATTTCAAATTGTTTTGGATCAGGACCGGTTTGGAAATGGACAGCTCAACTATATTATCACCTTTCGTTTATCAATTTAACGATAGGAGTTATACTGTACTAATGATCGAGTGTGTTTTTAAAATATCAAACAGAAAATACTTTTTTTTTTCTACCTGTGAATTCCAGTCAAACACCGTTCTTGTCACCTTATTTTGCTTCAGAATTTCTTTTGACAACGATAATTTGGACACAAGAATGCTTTACTTGTAAATAATCTAGAAACCCATTACGAGGAACATTTTCTATGCTTGTTATGTTTGACAGAACCTTCATCATGTTGTTCTACTAGTATTTGTTTCCACACCGAGAGGTTCTTAATACAGTTCATCGCCGTTAATATGTTTCTGTTAATTAAAAAAAAATATGTAAATATGAAGTATTTTACGGTTGTTTAGTGCTATATGGTGTTCTTAAAAAAACACATTTATAACTGTTGACCTATCTATGTCTCTACATACAGTGACAACATCCCCTATTTGTTTATTCTTGTATTTTGTGACAGAATTACTTATTTGCTCATATTTTGATGACAAAATTACCGACGACAGAATTACTGCCGTTCTTAGTGTATACCACAAGATTTTCTACGGTAATTTGAACATGGCATTAACCTACCCAAATGCATTTTCTGCTCTGTCATGGAATCTCTGGTGGTTTGCCATTGCCTTCTATCGAATTAAGATGACGTCCTAAGAAAGGAACCTGCAATTTAACGTAGGTTTTGAACAACTTGTGTTTCAAGCGGGTATCGGACTCGGGACGTGCTGATTACAAGGCAACGAGCATTACCATTCACTCACCAAGGACACTTCTTCGCACTATTAGCCTCTAAAACCTGAAATTTCGTTCCGAAGAACGTCATTCTTTTTGTCAGAAGATATACGAAAGACAAAAACAGTGTGCTTGACTTACTAATGCGGAAGTAAGACAGAGCATTACAACTTGTATCTATTAGTCTCGTTTGTATCATGTTATTATCACTAATTGTGTTCCTTTTCTAAACTCCAGTAGCCGTGTGGAACACCGTAGTGCTTCAGATGCTTTGTTGTGATTGCAGACGACAATTGGTAAGACATTTGATCTTGCGCGATCATTTACCTTCCTCCCGTTGTATGCGTAAGCAGTCAGCCGAATTTCGACCGTCTCATAGTTCACTGCCTATTTTTAACAAATAATTATTTCGCAAGTAGCTCATTTGGAGCACCTTTGTGCTTCACGCGACCATTCCCGTTACTCATACGAAGAGGAATAAAGTGCAGCAATAAACTGCTTTTACAACTGGAAAATGATGATCCACTACAACCTTGACCACCAAAGTTAGAAAAAACTGGTCGGTGTTACACCTGTGGCAGAAAAAGAAGCAAAACAACTAGGTATACATGCAACAAGTGCCAGAAACGCGCGTGCCCCAATTAGCAAAGAAGTGTGTCAAGAGTACTTGGAATGCATACATGTATAAATACAATGAATTTCGGCAATTCATTGTGACCTGGCGTGGTGATATAAAATTTCGAGAAAAACTGAAAGAATTGAAAGGCGACGAGAAACAAGAAATAATTTTTATTTTCAATTTTTCATGCAACTATGATTTTTTTTTTTTTTTCATTTTGGGGCAAAATGCCATAAGCAAAGTTCTTATTTTTCAAATTCAAGATTCATTTACACATCTTTAGAATTACTTTTACGCTAATTCTGAGTTTAAGAAAACATCTTTTATTATTATTATTTCAATTTATGGTTAGTTTTACTCAAAATGGACTAATTTACAAATAGAGTAATATTAAAAAAAATTATAAATATACAGTAAATAGCAAATTTAAAAATATAATAATATTAAGACCATTTTAATGCTCATTATTTGTTCTTATATCTAAATCAATGTAAAACCTTCGTTTTATCCAAACTAACTTAAAACTTACTTACTTACGCTATGATTTACAGAACTTGCAAGTTCATCGCCGGAGTAACAGACGGTCGCCATTGGGTTCTATCTTGAGCAAGATCAAGCCAGTTTTCATCACAAACACCCGAAGATCCCTTCTAATATTGACCTCGTAACGTCGTCTCGGTCTACCCAACGGTCTCTCCCCTCCGGCTTTCGAACCAAGATAGAATATAATCTTCGTTTTTCTCCCATCCGAGCTACATAGCCTGCCCATCTTAGTCGTCATGATTTTATTATTCTTACAACATCCGTGAGTCGTACAGTCCGTGAAGTTCTTCATTATGCAGTCTTCTCCATTCTCCAGTCATCTCGTCCCATTTCGGTCCATATATCTTTTTCAACAAGTTATTTTCAAACACTCGTAATTTATGTTCATCAGCTAGGGTCGTACTCCAACTTTCGCAACCCTAAAGTATTACCGGCAGCATAATCGTACTGCATATTTTCCATTTCAACTTTCTCGATATTAAACGCGAGGTTAGGAGTTTCTGGACTGAATAGAAACATGCGTTGCCCCATACTAAGCGACCTTTATCTCTTCCGTTACCTCGTTTTTGCTTGTTCCATATACTGCCAAGTATTTACATTTGTTTACTTTCTCTATGTTCTCATTCTTAATTGTTATTTACCTATTTCCGTTATTCTCTGTGTTTCGGCTCGTTATCATGTAATTTGTTTTCTCTATGTTTACCTGTAGACCAATCTCATCACACGCTTCTACTAAGACATCGATATTACATTGTAGTACATCTATGTCGTACCCTATTAAATCTACATCATCCGCGTACACGAACAGTTGATTCAAGCCATTCAACGTTAGTCCCTTTTGTCCTCTTCTATTTTTTAAATCGCATATTCTAAAGCAAAGTTAAACAGTAGTGGTGACAGGGCATCACCTTGTTTTCATCCGCTGCGAATCTTGAAACTATCTGACATATTATTACATATCCGTACTCTGCTTATGGGGTCGCTGAGATACATCCTCACAAGTTGAACAAGTTTCTTCGGAATTCCTAACATTACCAGAATAATTTATAGCTTTTCTCTTTTTGATAGAATCATGTCTTATTAAAATCAATGAATAGCTGGTGAACAGTCCCTTTGTATTCCCAATGATTTAATTTTTTTAATTTCTTTATCGACATTTCGACCTTGATTTTGCTAGGTTCGGATATCCACGGTTCTGCGATATGTATTTGAAAATTCCTCTGTTTCTTCTCCGTTGTGTACATTAAGAAGTTTGTCGAAATAACTTCCACACATCGATAATTTTAGACGTTTCGCGTTACTGTAGTGGCTGGTATTTGCTTTGCTTTTGTTATTTAGCTATCGCTGCCTTGCTTCTTTTCGTTCCTCATGAAGTTTAAGGCATTCTTCATCAAACCAAGGCTTGTTTTTCTGGTGTTTCGTCTCTCCTACACGGTCCTAAAATTGGAAGCACGGGGGCTTTCGGGAACCATGGATGAATAAAATTGCAAGGATAGGCGCTTTCGGGCGCCGCGGATGAATAAAATTGTGAGGACGGGCGCTTTCGGGTGTTATATGCTGAAAAGGATTGATAACTGAACCCTAACCTTCCGTATTACGGTTTCAGGTAGAAAATTGTAGACTACTATTAGATACGCATTTGACTTGTGGCCTAAATAATAGGTATATTGCTAGAAGAACCTTCATCCATCAACACACTATTACAATACTTGTTCATTAACATTTTATCCTGCATTCCAGTCTTTAGACAGGTTACCAACACTACCATAGTTCTTTCTTAATAGATACTGACGTGAGTAGCTTCTTGGATTAGACCCAAGTAATACCTATTTTGTTTATGTCCATCAAAACCGCAAATGCAGGTGACACTTGACCAACTACACATGAAGGGTTGACACTGTGGTGAACATTATATATAAAGCATAAACTTGAAACTTTTAAATACAAAGTGAACTTTATTTTATTTGCTCGAAAATATTATTGAATGTAAAACCACTTTTCCTTAACAATAAATAATCTGTTGTTTTGGAGAATAAAACAATGAGGGAAAGTTTGACAAAACGGGAAGGTCGGATAGAACGGGAAGTTGTATTCCATAGCTCGGACTGATAGTGACATCAAGCAGGTGGGAGTTAAATTACTTGCTGGATGGCTCATAAAGACACTTTCGTCGGTTAAAGTGGTGATTTTATGGATAGCGAGCCTCCGAATGGATTTTGTTTAAAAAAAAATAGGATTTTTCTACGCTTCGATTTGTTTTAATGTCAAGTGTGTTGCTCATTTGTAGATTTGTTGAAGCTAGACTGTAGAATATAAGTACCTCACCTCGTTTAACAGTTATTTCGGTATAATATAGTACGGTAGTAGTTCATTTGGCGTTGTGCAACTTGCTGAGGCTTGATATCTTAAAACTTGGGGAGTCAGGCAATATGGGGAGGCAAGCAAAATGGAGATTATTATTTGTATCAAGATTCTTAATAAGTACTTTCTGAAACATTTAAAATGGTATTTTTAATATCCATAGAAGGAGGCATTGTTTTGTACATGTTTAAAACTATTTTCCATTCTTTGTAGGACGAATCGAAACACAAAATTACAATTTTCATCTATCTTTCGCAGTGGTTCATTTATTGATATCTGAACTTCCTATATTATTGTCACTGTTCTCATTTAGATTGGTAATGGGTAGGCACGTGGGTTCGAACCCCACTGCCAACCACCTGACAAAGTTTTTTCAGTGTTTTCCTCAGTTCCACCAGGCGAATGTCGGATGGTACCTTAATAAAGGCCCTGGCTGATACTTTCCTCATCCTCTACCTACCCTCCTGCCCACTTTACCATACAGGTTGGACAAAACGGGTAAAACCGACCTTTTGTTTTCTTTTAGGGAATGCCATTTCCAGGACAAAAAGAAAACAACAACGAATTAGTGGCTTATTATACACACTTCAGTTAAGTAAAGTTACACTTGACTGTCTCGCCCAACTTTCCACTAATATGTAAATGATGACGAAACATGAACAAGGTTACAATCCTGTCAATATATCGTAGTCCTGCGGATATAATGATTCTAGTTACGTTGTTCTGACGTCATAGATAATGATAGTCTCAACACGGAAATTTGGATGGCGCGTCATGCTCGCGGGAATTCATAGCGATTAGATAATGCCATTAGTACTGCTGCGAGATACATGTAATTATATTTTAAAACATAACTTTTTGCTGGGAAATGCCGTCTCTGCCATTGAACTGATTCTTCTGTTATATATATATTATGTCATTTAATAATTTGGGCTGAGATGTTGATGTTACATCTCTTTCTCAGCTTTTTTTAAGAAAAGAGAGAAAAAATAGCATAAAAGTCTTCCGTGAAAATGGTGTAAATTACAGTCCAAGATGCTTGTTCCTTTTAAATAAACTTCAGGTAAGGACGTATATTTTAAATTGATGCGAATTTCAATTTATTTGTTTATGACTTCCAGCCATCTCAGATACAGGGCGATTTTTCATTTTCTTTCTTGTTCATTGTTAAAATAGTTTCATTGCTGTTATGGGTATAACAAGGAATCACTTTCAACAATGAACAAGATAGAAAATACCAAATCGGCACGGATAGAACTCTGCAGTTGGTTATGAACTTTCTTCCGTGAAAGTTAGAACTCTCTAGGCTTGAATTCGTAGGAGCAGCATTGACATTTCGTCCAACGATAAAAATACATTAGATATATACGGAGATAGTGCTGCCATCTCTTGTCGTATATCTTGTCTTTTCATTGCCCTTAAGACAGCAAGTCGCACAAGATGGAAAACAGCTAGCACTATATTACACGTAAATAACAGTAAAAAAAAGTGAGGTACTTGTATTTTGTAGTCCTGGTTAAAATTCAGAATCGAGCAAAAATCGCAAAGTCCCGCTATTCATGAAGTCACCACTAAAATACTTTAACTATCTTGAACTGACGCAACTGCCTCTGTGGTGCACCCACTAAGTAATTCAACTCCCACTCGGTTGATGGTGCCTTCAGTCTTAACTTGGGACACGCCTCACCGTTCAAACCAACCTCCCTTTTTTGTCAAACTTTCCCCTACTAAATTATATGTACAGCCAATCGCCGAATTTATAAATATCGACTAGAGCGGCGGGAGAACATGGTTGGGACAATCAAATTCAGTTTTGATGCCAGATGATAGGCCCATATGGGTTTTTTGTCCTACCATAAATATATCTAAGACAGACCATAATATTAATTTTAAAGTTACACATTATGTATGAATTTAATCACCGAATTTCAACTCCAGATTTGAAGTAGTACACAAGCTTTAGGACAGTGATCAGCAGCTCATGTCCCTCAGACCAATGTACACATTGTGTGCGTCCGAGCTGTTTGTGGGCAAACCAACATGCAGTGCTAGAAGCTTGTATATGTGTACGCAATGCACTGTCGGTTTCTGCAACGTAATATTGGAAAATGTAAACATCGCGGAGACTCGCATACTCGTCTAAGACTCGAAGACTCGCCCATCTTCCCCCTGTCTTTTATTTATACTCTGATTCTTATAATATCTGAATGGATCATATGGCTGGCTGAATGGATCATCTTTGGCGTTACATTCGGGAGATCAGGCGTTCAAATCCTGGGATGGGCTTCCTGACATACATGTGTCATGTTTTTTGCACTTTCATACGGGAAATACCGACTTGGTACCTTACTTTAAGACCAGGTCCGGTCCAGTGACGTAAAATACCCGGGTATTTATAACTAGTTGTAAATTCTCTGGGTATTTACCCGTATAAATACCCCAAATTCATAAATACCCGGGTATTTATACAATTAATGTTTTTTTTTCTTATTCTATTCAATTAAGTGTAATTAAAAATCACTTGAACATAGGAAACAGTGTTGAAATGAAAT
>JAGDQP010076222.1:0-10079 GCA_022664845.1 Lepisma saccharinum
AACTACGGACAACACATTTAAAATCACATCCATGCCCGAAGCGGGATCGAACCCGCGATCCTTTAGTCACCAGACCAGAACATTAGCCAGCTCGACCACCCGGATCGGTACTGAACCACCGCGGCCCCAATTGATTTTCATGTTCGATCAATTGACCGTAGTTTTACAAATAAATATTTACAACAACTAGTGAACAATGTTCTGGTGTTAATTTTAGTCCTTGTTAAGCTACTCTTATCGCAAAAGGTCCGATTTGGCATATGTGATACACGGTATACGGTTCCTTCGGCCCTCCCGCAGCATATTTTCGTCTGAGATTTAGCATTCTAACACGAAACTTTTCAAAACAGTGCAAATTGCTCGCGCCACAGAGTTCCCTTCGGATTAGTTGCTGTTGCAAACTTTCTGGCTGCACTCGACTGTCAAATAGAAAATACTGGTTCCAAAATAATAAACATAAATAGTTATATTGTTTAATGCTAAAAAAAAGTACAGAACACTAAAGTTTTGTAATAGTAATTGTAGTTTGTGATGATTGCACACAGCCCACGACTAGAGATTATTACACTATATGGACATACTATGTGTAACATACATTCGCCACAGTATATTTATGTCAAAAAATAATCACAAGTTTAATTTAATTCTATTGTACTGAGGACCACTGTGTAGTTATCAATTCAGTGATATCAGTAACTCTACAATCTACATTAGTATTATGTCCACGTAAACCAAAGTAAAAATGGGCAATTTTTAACAGTTCAGAATATTATTATTCTGACGCACAGCTTTCAAAAGGACATTTCCCGTTTTCTGATAACAACAGAATACTGAATTCTGCTACTGACTTATTTTCGTTACCCATAAGTCTTTGTCACGGCCGCCATGTTTCTGTAGGTTACGTCCTGCACTTGGGATAGGCAATGGGAAAACACGCAGGTTCGACCCAATCTGCCGGCTATCCTGATTGATGTTGTCCAGGGTATTCCTCAGTTGAATTAGTAAATTAGTCGAATGACACGATAGTACCTCAACTAACACCGTGGCCACTACCACCATTGTTCCCAGAAGTAATCGCCGAGAGGCTTCATCTCTAAGACAGGCTAGGCCGAAGGTCAACACAAAAAGAATATTGCTATAAAAAATATATTTTGATTATTACGCAATGAAACAAAATATTTTCATTCAATTTTCAAATAGCATTTTAACCAGCCTGTTAAAATACATCGTCCCACTAATTGACTTCAGGAGAAGTTTATAGTCAAAATGTTCGAATTGAATTGAATTAATTTATGACCTTGATGAAATTATGGCTCAAGTCAAGATAGGGCTGGGGAGAAGATGCGGTAAGGGCCCAAAGTCAAATTTGAAGGTGTCATCCACCTGAAAATAAAATTTCAACCTGAAACTCATGATGGAACTTGATCCTCGACCACACCGGACCTGAACCCCACTCAACTTCGACCTCGCGTCTTGAGGTCTAAGTCAGATTACGTCGAGGTTCGACCTGGCGAGGTTGCTCTTTAAACTATCGAGCTTGTTGATCAGCTTGCTCAACAGTTTATTCGACGAGTTTGCTGTCCAGGAAGCACGAGTATACTTTGCACTATGACAGTATCAGGCTTGCTGATCAGCTTGCTTGACGAGCCTGCCCTTGAGGAAGCTTGACCAATTTTTTGCTATTATACTATAGAGCTTACTGATCAGCTTCCTCGACAAGCATGTTCATCAGTGTCGTCAAGGAAGCTCTGTGGAGCAATCTGATCAGCAAGCTCGACAGTGTAACAACGATCTTAGCTTCACCCTTATACTGGAACTTGGGTCTCAGTCAATTTGAATTTAATTTATGACCTTTAGACATGTAAGGCTTAGGCCAAGATAGGAGGGGAAATGATTCGGGAAGGTGATGTCTTTCACAAGGTTCACATGGCATGAGCAGGGATCGATCCGAGGACCCCTAGCACCATAGGTGAGCTCTCTACCAACTGGTCCCGCCTTCACCCTAGACTCACCCTTTACCTTCATGCTCACACTCCAAGTTTTTTTTTCAATACTATATTTCACCGTTGAATTTAATTGGCTTTTAGTTTTCTAAAGGGTAAAAAATGGTTATATGGGTGGTGAAAAAGCTTTTGCTTGCTGTTAAAGATCATACTGGAAGAACAGTCTTGTTTTTTAAAAAAGAAAAAGGCGATTTAACACACAATCTATTTATCAGTCACGTGATAAAGTCATTGGCCCGCTGTGCAATTGGCTATTTCTTTTGTGAGTTTTCTCTTACAAACTGCGTACATTACACACCCGTCTTGAAACCAAGACCTGCACATATAGCTCAGTTGAGCAGAACTGAATCAAAAGCACAACTTTCTTCTTCTTTTTTCTTTGCTTCAGGCTGTATTTGATAATAAATTTTCTAGTGAGTTACGGAAGTTTGGGTGTCGAGACTGTGGCAACATTTGACTGACACAAAATATATTGAAGAGAAAACGCATTTGTTGTGATGACGCCAGTATCACCAAAACATTCGTGTTTACAGGAACAACTCGTTGTAGGAAGTAGTGTTACCAATTCAGACTATGTTTCGAACACTTATAAGGCCTTTATGAAAGAAAGTGGAAGGGTAGGACGAGATACCTATTAGTTTATTTTCTATTAAAGAAAGGAATGCGCAAGAGAATATTTTTGGTATTTTAATGGAAGATGCATGACGCAACGAACGTCAGACATTGGTCTCATATTGGTCTTGGAAGGGTAGTGAAAAGTCTATATCTAATGTAACATATTGTGTCGAACATTGTCCATTGTTGTTTTTTGTAAGGTAATTACACGATGTATCCAGAGGTTAGCATGCCGTACTAGTAACCGAAATATGACGAGTTCGAATCCCGTTCACGCCAATTAAAGAGAGAAAACAAAAAGTGCAATCACAAAAGAGCTGTCGTAGCTCGGTAGTAGAGCGTTGGCTTAGCATTTGGGAGGTCGTGGGTTCAATCCCAGTGGGCGACCATGCTGACTGAGGTCCGTCCAGGGTTTTTCCTCAGTCACACCAGGCAAATGCCGGGATGGTACCTTCAGGCTGATATCTTCCTGTAATATTTCCCCCCTCCCTTCCCCAGTCTGAGTCTTAGATGCCTGAATGCCATAAATTAAATTAATTCAATTAAACAAAGAATAATACATAAAAATTACAGGATAAGGAAATAATATTCACTTCCGAAGCGGTGTAATCTCCTTAACACAAAGACAATGAGAACTCAGAGCCAAGATATTAGCACGCTCGCTTTCTTTCCGCGTACAGGTTTAATTCATGCTGGAATACATTGAACGGATTGTTTCGGAACCTACGTTACCAAAAACGACTTTCAGTCCTTAGAAGCTCGTTTCGCAAGTTAATAACAAATCAATAAATTCTGCTGACTTGTAGGTAGGTACGCGGATTCGAACCCCGCGGCCGATCACCCTAACTGAGTTTTTCCAAGGTTTCTCTCTGTTTCACAAGGCGAATCCTTGGTGGCTACCTTCCAATTCTCCCACGTCTCTATCCCGGGAAGAGTCAGAGATGCCTAAAAGTCATAAGTAAACAGATTATAATGACGAATATCCCAATAATCCTCTTTGTTAATATTCTGCCAATGCTAACGTGAATATCCGTAGGATAAGACAGTGACAGTACATTCTGATGAACTCAATCAATTGCAGTACTGACCTTTATTAATAATAATCACGGGCGTTACAGACCAAAAGGTCCTCAGCCTGACCCAATGCCATCTGTGTGTGGTTGGTGGAACTGCGTCCACCTGAGTGACGGCAGTGTGGTCAGCATTGCGCTCCACCTGACCACGAACAGGCGTATTACAGGCTCTCTAGACAGAGTGGCCGTCACGCCTTTATTCACGTGACTTCTCAGATTGCCTTACTACACTGGGTGGACGCCAATAAGTGGGACTGCAGACGGTAATTGAACACGGGACCACGCGGACATGAGTGCAACGCCATAACAACTAGACTATGAAGCCCCCACTGACCTTTATTAACTTGGGCATTATACCCTGGAGGAGATGTTCTTGGAAGGTAGTCGGTCGGGTTCTAGTTTGTAAGCACCATTCCGGCATTTGGTGTGACTGAGGGGAGAACCCAGGAAAAGTACGAATGAGCGGCCGCTTAGATCGTTCACAGGACCTTCCGATGGCTGAACCGACGCTCTACTAACTGAGCTACGGTCGCTCAGTAACCTAGACAATAATTGTTCCTTCATGATAATGAATACTTAATATTAAAAAAAATGATATTACTATCTTCGTTATTGCACTAAATATAAACGAATTTCACGCTTATTTATGCATTTCTGTTCGCTTAAGTACATACAAACACTCAAGATCCTAGCACTTCGACGCTACGTGTTCTTAGGCCTGCCAGCTAAGAAGCCCTGATCAGGGATTTTGACAGACAAACAGCCCCCCCTACACACTTTTAAAATATTTACTGCTAAAAAACGGTTTAAGTGCTAAAAAAATGTACTTGCTGCTTCTAACTTTGTTTCGATTTTACTTTACTCCATACATTAGTAGCCCACAAACGTTGAAAATGCGTGGATTAAATGTGAATACCGAAACGTTATGTTAACTTTGTAAATGTACGGAAATGTATGTTTCTTCAACGGTTTATTCATGTTGAATAATGGTTGAGAAGAAAACTGGTTTAATTGGCCAAAACAGAGCATGAACGCTGTCTATTGGTATATACACATTTAGTTTCCGTTGCTTTCATCATGACATACTGTGTTAATTTTCGAACAGTAAATAATCCCAGCGGCTGCTGTAGGGATCGAACACAGGAGGGTTCTACACTTCCAGTTAGTACCTTGTCGACTTATCCTCTAATCCATGGATCCACCTTGAGAGTCCACCGCTTATTACGGTATCTGTATTATTAACACGCAGTTTAGAATGCAGTTGCTACGCATCGTTCACCATCATGTGAGAATGAGAAAAAAGATACTTCCCTTCTTTCTTTGTTGTGCGCATTTTGTTCTGATTTAACACCTTGACCATGGCTACACTGTTAAATTTGTATTTCTCAATAAGTGTAATATGTCGCCTTTGAAAGACGCATATGAAGCGAAACGTGCGTCATAGTTGAAAACACTTGACATTAACGCCCTATTAACGAAATTAAATGTTGGTTCAAATATAGTTTAAAATTGAAGTTGTTTTCAACATGCAAATGAGAACATGAAAATGTAGTTAATTTTATTGTATTTGCTTTTACTTATAATGTTTAAGCAATTAAATTAGAAGTGTGAAATGAAATCTAGGACATTATGAACGATAGTTTAAAGTACGTCACATTAACGCCGTAACAAAGAAATGCTATGTTCGTTGAAATATAGTTTAAAATTCAATCAGTTTTCAACGTGCTTAAAAGAACATAAAAATTAGCTTTTGTCATTCAATTAGTTTTTAATTATAATTTTTTACATAACATTAGTAAGAAACACATTAAATAAAATCTATACCATATTTGAAAATAATATATTGAATACACGTTGCAGTAACGCCTTATCAACGCAATGACATCTTTGGCTTGTAGAATCGTGAGCATATATTTTTGACCCCCTTGAATGCTCATTTAAGCTATATGAATTGTGGTACTGTTCGCCTATTGCATATGCAACCCAACTTGATTAGTGGATTATCTTGTATGCATATCACTGCAGGATGTGCAATTCTTCCTCCAAAAGCATTTTGCAGGGGAAAGAACGAGATCGTGTATTGCGGAATCATAAATTGCAGGCGTTAGCATCACTTAGAGAAATTTAAGATAAAACAGGTTTAATTAGAATAAATGTTTCTTGTATCATAGAGAAACGAATAGACATGTATATTTTAAGAACTTTTATATTCAATATTACCACATTTAAAAACGTAATTAGTCAATGTTATAACACGTTGGTGTGACAAGAAAATACTCTGAAAGATAATGAGGTATGGAGGAGAACACAAAAAAGTAAGATAAACATTTGCGCACAAAAAGTTAAATAAATGATCTCAAAATTACACAAAAATTACATTCAAATGTATATTATTCAAATATATCTCCCGTCTATTTTACTCATTTTGCCAGAAAAGTTACAAAATGTAATTATTTTAAGAGAATGCCCAAACTAGGAGCGGGATTCAATCCCGGGCCGCCTGATTCGAAGTCCGACACCTGAACCACTTAACTACATATCTCATGCAGAACTGTGTTCACCATAACGTAGTAGTAGTTACGGAAAAGTAGCGATTGAAAAGATGCAATGGCATGTCTTTTTCTTACCTATGTTTATGTGAGGAGAAGATCTGTGATTTTCAGTAAAAGAATCAGCTTCTTTTCGTAAAACTGCAGCTTAATTACTTCTGTCATAGAGGACTGGAAACCCCTCAAGATACTACATTATGCCTTCTCATAGCCATGCGTGAGAAATACCAAATATGGGCGTAATGTGGAAGTTCTGATGCCAATCCTGGGCGCAAAAAAATACATGTTTACATCGCAATAATACTCCATAATGTGTTTAGTTCACAATGCGCTTTAATGAGATTATTTCCATTGATTTTCTGCTGCGTAGAGAGTCCATTCTGCTGAAAACTCAAGTGATGAAGAGGCCACGGTGGCTCTGTTGGTAGAGCGTTCACCTCTGGTGCTAGGGGCCGTTGGACCAATCCCTGCTTATGCCATGTGGGCTTTGTGGTGGACAAACACCGTGTGCATGGGTTTTCGCGCGGTGCTCTCGTTTCCTCTCTTTCCTCATTCCACCAATTCATCCCATCATTATCCATACGGCCTAAAGGCCTTCAAGTAAATTCAAATCAAAATTCAAGGGATGGAATTCGTTTGAAGGTATGTTGCTCCTTGCACTCAAGTCACCCCTTGATTTTGGTTTAGATCCTACATTTCACGCAACGGAGTGCGTTTTGAAATAACGTTGATTAAAAACAACAGTTTATCTGAGCCCATGTGGGTTTTATTGACCTTTTGGGCATTTCCTTGGGTTTTCAAAATAAAATATGATTAAACGTAAACGTAAAGTTGTGCACAGTTTGTCACAACTGTGGAATCCAGTGGGTGTGTTACAATATTTGTTAGAGTGTTAGAAAGTTTAAATTTATACCGTAGTTTCTCGTTATAGAAATACGTAACGTGTGAAAATAATATCATAGAGTTCATAATAGATAGACTTAGCACGCTTCCCCATTTCTGTGTGCGCTAAAACTAAAGGAATTTTGTTCAGAGCACGTGATTTTGAATTCATCCGTTACGTAGCTCTGGTGTAGACGTCATATTCTATTATGAGGTCTATACCAGAGCTGCCTAGTGGATGAATTCAAAATCACGTGGTCTAAAAAAAACACTAATACATAACACAGAAATGGAGGAGCGTACTGTTTATGTATTATGAGTTCTATGATATTATATGCCATGGGTGAAATTAGGAGAGAGACCCTGGGTGGGGGGCACGAGAGAGACACTTTAAAAGCTATCGTTTAAAAATTATGTCATTTTGAAATAATTTGGGTGGGGGGTAATGATCCCCATAAATCTGCCCATGTCTGGTGCCTTATAGAAATGTTGAGCTTTTCATGCAGAGAAGTAAAATTATCAAGCAGACTTAATAGAAAAATGTTTTTGTTTGAACATCCTATGATAGATATCCCAGTCCGTAGATATTGCATTTTCCGTCTGCAAACACAAATACTAACATGCACCGCAATACAAAAATGGCCGCCGTTAATCAATCGTTGGGAATAAAAGAATACCCGTTTTGAACTATTCTAAAGAGATATAAACATTAACAGAAATAATAAAATATTAGGAGAGCTGAGGCAACTATGCTGAACAATCTCAGATTGAGTAAGACACATGGAATTTATGGAAAAGGGTTACTTGATTTAAGTAATCTTTGATTTATTTATGAACTTTCGGCATCTCAGATTCGGGCCAGGAAAGGGTGGAATTTGGAAGGTAGTCGGTCAGGACCTAGTTCGTAAGTATCATCTTGGCTTGCGCCTGATATAACTGATGAAAATCCCTAGAAAAGCTCAGTCAGATGGGCGACCGTTGGGATCCGCTCCCAGAACTTTCCAATCCAATTGCTAATCAACATACTACCAACCGAGCTACGTTAGCTCGGTTCAAGTAATCTTCAAGTTGAAAGTAATCTGTAATCAGATACTATAATTAAGAAAGTATACTTCTGAATTGTTTAATTTTGTCAAGTAATCTTCGTTAGCACGAAATCTTTTATTGTTGAAAATAAACTTATGGATTATAAATGCCGAGAGGAAGTCAGCTAAAACCTATTGTAATTTCCACGTTTTTTGAACGCGTGTTCTGGGATGTAGATTAGGAAGTCAGTTATCTTTGAATAAGTTGGAAATGAAACACGTTAACTATGTGAGAATTTCTGTTCTGCTAAACTCAAGTTACTTTCGCAAAAATGAATTAGGTTACTAAAGTAAAATAAAAACTAAGTAATCTTAACAACAATCAGTTATAAAATCAATAATCGGGTTTAATGAGCTTGAAGTATTTTGAGCGCGTATTTTCCATCTTTAAAGGTGATATTTATTAGTTCTAATTTGTCGAGCAGTGAAGATCTGGAAATGTGCAAGCTTGTGAGTTTTGTGTTACATTTATTGTAATGTGACATGAGAATGAGAAAACTGATTCCCATTACTAAGGTGCTTTAGACGAACAGTGTTCTTAAATTGATTAAAAGCATTATACTGAAAAGTGCTGAAACATACAAAAGCGAATTTGGTGCATATTATAAAGGTAAGCAAGAAAGTTGTGTCGCTTTTTCACCTACCACCTTCGAAC
The DNA here is from genome assembly GCA_022664845.1 of Lepisma saccharinum. Classification (NCBI taxonomy): domain Eukaryota; kingdom Metazoa; phylum Arthropoda; class Insecta; order Zygentoma; family Lepismatidae; genus Lepisma; species Lepisma saccharinum. The sequence continues at coordinate 8,863 of JAGDQP010076222.1, forward strand.
ATCGATATATCACCTAAGACGTACCTGGAAGATCAAAAATAGTCCCCATCCGCATCGACGACCTTCTGCCAACGTTCTGGAAGGCCATGATCCATCGTGATAGAACTTGATGGGCCGTGAAGCGAAGAAGTGCATTTTGCACCTTTACTAGTGATTTGAACTGGCGTTCTCTAAGGTGATTGTCCAAGGAATGGAACAGGTGAAAATCGGACGGTGCAATGGCCAGGGAGTATGGCGGATGCAATAATGTTTCCCATCCAAGGCGTAGAATGGTGTCCCTGGTCATCCTAGCCACGTGAGACTTAGCGTTGTCCTGTAACAGGAGGGCCCCGTTGCGATTCAGAAGTGCTGGATCCAGAGTTTTGAATTTTTCTTGAACACGGCTCAACTGCTGACAGTACAGTTGCATTTATGCTCTGACCAGCTGGTAGCAGTTCCCGATGCACGATGCCGCGAGCAGTCCACCAAACACACAGGAGGACCTTCTTCTGGTGCAGTGCTGGTTTCAGCTGTTTTGGAACCGGTTCATGGGATGATAACCAATGATGACGGCGCAGTGGAGGTTCGTACAGGACCCACTTCTCATCACATATCAACACCCTGTCCAGAAATGGCTCCTTCCTCAGGCGAGACAGCAAAGAAACTCAGTCTGCTCGCGTTGCCTTCTGGCTCGGAGTCAAATCATGTGGGACCCATCGACCCAACTTGTAGTGCTTCCCAAGTTGATGGAGGTGCTGCCGAATGGTTTCTAAACTGACACTGAATTTTAGTCCCAGTTCCTCACATGTCTGGCCACTGTTCGCCTCAATTGCTGCCTGAAGATCTTCATTTGGTACCTGTGTTGGTCTTCCTGTACGTGGTGCGTCTTCGAGCGTTTCGTCACCGTCCTTAAACTTGGTAAACCACTGCTGCACTATCCACGTAGTCACGACACCCTCACCAAAGGCCTGGCATATCTTCCGCCCCGCTGCAGCTGCGTTTGACCTCAGTTTGAACTCGTACAGGATACACGTCCTTATGACGCTCTGTGGAGGTCCCATGTTCACTCTGTCCTTCCGCACGTTCACAGTGTAACTGAACTGCCACAACCAGGTAGTATGTTGGCTATACCCACACCAACAACTGACCTTCGCCTGATCTCCATTCGCATTCAACTCACGGTGTGAGGGCCAATTGAACACAGACCTCCACAAAAAGCGACAAATCTTTCTTGGTTC
>JAGDQP010076224.1:0-10079 GCA_022664845.1 Lepisma saccharinum
CGAAGTGATTCTAAACTAATTTCATTAATAATTATTTTCAGCTACGGTACCCATTTTCAGCTGCCACCTAACGACTATTGCTAGTAGTAGGAAGCAGCATGATATTATTTCTCAAACGTATTTTCTTCGTTGGAAGAAATTCTAATGCTTCTCCTACAAATTCTTACTCAGAGTGCAAACTTACACTGAAGACATTTCTTAAGTATCTAAACGTTTAACTCTTTATCTTGATGAACGTTGAAATAGTTTAATTATTAGTTTTCGATATTCACATCAGCAATAAATTGAGTTTAATAATGAACAAAACAGATCAAAAGACGTCGCCGACAGAAATATTGATATGGGGAATATATGATAAATAATAAACTCTGGAAGTTTGAACTTTCGGAGTTAGAATTTATAGGGGTCGTATTGGAATTTTATACAAGGAAAAAAGTAATTCATTTTTTATGCCATAGTGGGAGGTAAACAAATAAACACCGCCCCCCCATATATATATATATATTCATAGTGTCCATATACAAAATTGCAAGGTGGGTTCTGGAAAGAGGAGTAATCAGACTGCATGATATAAAAAATAACAATGTCCATTACTGGTGATATCAGCATTTAAAATTTGTCGAATAAATGGATTTAGGCTACATTTATTGCACTTTGAAACATTTTGCTGCACAAAAGAGGACCATTGTTTGGATTTTAATTTTTGTTCATGACTTTTTTCTTCTCGACAACTCTGTTAGATTATCACAGTATTTTTATGACATATGGTAAAACGAGACCATGGTAATTTCTCTCCCTCTTCCTTCTTCTCTCTCTCTCTCGAACCGAAATCGAAAGGAATTCGTGGACAGTTTCACTGGAACATTGGTTCACTCCGCATGAAATCATTGTTTTGTGTTTTGTGTGTGTGTTGCTTGATAGTTTTCAACTGTCTATCGATGTGTACCCGCACAACAGCATCAACATTTCATGACTAAAGACCCAACGACAAGTATATTGGCATCAATCTGTGTATATGTATACCTAGATGTATATATGTACTGTTCTATCATCAAAGATACCATGGAATGCATGTATGAATAAACCAGTACTCTGTCTGCCTCTCTGTTGTCTCTTGTCACAAGTTAATAGGAAAATCTGAACGAATGTTGTTGTTGTTGCTGTGCATAACTTTCGCAATGAAAAATCTGTTGTATATACACATGATTTTTGCTCATTCGCAGTTTTACTTCCTTTTATGTGTACCGCTATTGTGTAGAATAAAATTAAAAGGGAGAATGTCCCTAACGAATATTCCGAAAGAGTTTTATTAGAAACAATGTAAATTATTAACTATTCTATTAGTTGTCGCCATAATGCATTGTAACTATTATTAATAAATATTCGAATGTTTCCGTTTTGAATATATCAAAAGGAAGTCAATAAAAATATATTTAAAAGAAAGGTTTCGTTTCAGCTTTCTTATTGGTTTCGTTTGTGTTGTATGTCCAAGTTTTATTTCACTTTCCATGGTAAATAGAAGTCATTGATTTAAAGGTTAAATTTCTAATAGGATGGGCATCAGTGATAGAGCCACAAAGCAACCATGCCATCAGTGTAAATAATTAATTAGTTGAATTTACCGTTGCGATAACTGTCGAAACAACGTAAACCCTTTTTACGGTAATTTAATCGTTAGGTTTCCGGTGACAGCACTGGCGTCCGAACTATAACACTGATCCCCGTGAAACTGGATTCTTTTGAAGGTTAATCATGAACATGAAATGGCATTTTTTTATATAAATAAATAAAAAAAAAAGCTCTACATTTTAAGAAAACTCTAAAATGTTAGGTTGTTAACTATCGTCTGCGCGTGCTTGAAATAAACGTTTGAAATTTTAAATAAAGCGATAATGGTGAGGTAAAGAGGCTGAAATACGAATGATTAATAGATTGTGTATTAACGTAACCACACTCTGAAAAGCAAGTTTGAGTAAAGCAAAGACCATTTATGTGTAAATGCTTTAGTGTCATATTAAAGCTGTATTTTTGTACATGCTTAACTCCGCTTATTCAGTGTGGGGACAACAATTTTAATATATGATGCTTAGCGCCTCACTAAAACACGATTATGCAAAATCTCTATTTCATTGCAACTTGCTTACTCGTTTTGCGGCAACCCATAAATATCAAACTGAATAATAGTTATTAAAACAATGATAAACTTTATTAACTTTTATAAGTTAACAAAGAGATACCAACAAGTTGTTTTAAAACAAAGTTACTATTGCAGAGTAGAAACAATATAGTTGCCATATGCCAATTTTAACATAACTGACTGTAAATGACTGGACCGTAAATCCGTGGTAAATAAGATTTAATGGTATAAGTCAAAGCAATAATTTCAAAGCTATAATACAAAGTCAAATACACCTTGAAGACTGCCTAGGTATGGCATGAGTGAATGTAACCAGTATAAATAGTTAGAGTAAAGTGCACTTGCTTGAACCTATTGAATGCATTCTACTTTTTGTAATAGGCCTATATAAGACAAAATCATAACCGATAGCTGAAAAAGAAGTATTTTGATACATGCAGATAAATCAGTTTGATTTCTTCTGGTAGTAGTTAATGGACTTTGTCGATTTAAATTATGAACGATTTTCCCCAAAAATTCTAAGAAAAGCTTTATTGAATGATGCTTGCGAAATTTCTAAAACAAAAATAATCTTCTTGACATCCGATGAAAAGTATAGAGTTTTCCATTTGGAAAAGCAGAACAAGAGTGTCTTTGCTTGTTGGAAATGAAGCTGCATAGGAACATGCCCACATCTCCCAATGATAAAGATTTTCTTTTTCTTTTTTTTTCAATAGAGAGAAAGATCTCTCTATAGAGAAAAGAAAGAAAGATCTCTCTATAGATGGTTTGTCGGTGATTATAGTGGTTATTGAGGAGTACAGGTTTACTTTTTTGTAAGCAGACCTTATTAAGGAACTGAGCTGAGAGCATATATCGATTTGGAGCAGTGTCTGGTGCAGCGGTGTTGTTAATCCGCTTTTAAAAAAATCAACTTTGGAACGAGTTTCACCTCCGGAATCCAATATCAAAGATATAATTAACAGCGAACCGAACGGCGTCACTAAAAGATACCTAACCCTATCGATCCCCGTATGTGATTACGAGCTTATATGATTAACAACGACAAATACAAAAGATTAAACTAAAATAAAATTATGCCAAGAAACTTTATGATTAAAATTCGGTTCGCTATATACGAGGTCCTTTGTGTTCACGTTTATTTCTTTTCTAACTCAACACCCTCTTTTTTACTAACAAACAAAAGAAACTTGTAAAGCTGACTAAACCATGGATAAATGTTGTTTTTCTGCCTCCTCGTGTACCTCCCCAGTTCATCCTCACCTTCTCTCTGGACTTTTCCTGTAACTCGCGAGACTTGTACCCAGCCAATAGAAACAACATCGTTGCTGCACGATACTTTAACATCAAAACTGAAAATTTGATGTAGGTAAGGTAATTTTGTGCCTACATATAGTCAGTAGTGAAACACATTATGTAAAAAATATATAGTTTCGAGAAAACTAAGGAAAACGAAATTGAAAGTTTGTAAGTAGTAAAAATACTGGAAAAATAAATTGATGGATTAGATTTCTGTGCATTTATTTACACCAAAGCACAGTGGTCCAGAAACCCTGAAAACCTAGCAAAAATGTTTGTTTTTTTTCAAACGGACAGATGGAATGTGTGCTGTATAGTTTGAAAAGCGAACTGTTTGGGGATAAAATAGCAACCTCAGTGGATATGCTTCGTTCTCCCAGCAGAAGTCCAGAACCCCCTAAACTATGCCAAAAGGTTCTGGTGACTTTCTGTACCTTTTATTCAAAATTGTGGGCATTTTATGGGATTTGTATAGTACGGAGATACCAGGTGTATGCATAAGTAGTTTCCGGTTTACCTAAGAGATGGCGCCAGCAAAAGGTACGCAGCGTATTCATTTGACACATACGTCATTTTGTTCGTCTGACATTAAACTACAAACACACACAAGTTGAGTCCATAAAACACTAGCGTCTTTGTTTTATCATTCAGTGATCATGTTGACGTTTGTGCCTGAAAAATAACATTTGCGGCACGCATTGCTTTTCTTATTTAATAAAAAGAAAAAGGTTGTTGAAAGTCATCGTGTGCTGGTAGAAACATTTCGTGAACACGCTCCATCGATTAGAACAAGTAAGACATGGTTTCGACAATTTAAAAGTGGTGATTTCAATGTGAAAGACAGTACTCGCTCTGGTAGACCACAAAAGTGCGAAAACGAGCAATTGCATTTGTTATTGGAGGATGACCCAACTCAAACTCAACAGCAATTGGCAAAAGCATTAAATGTGTCACAAGAAACAATCAGCGGACGTTTACGAGCAATGGGAAAGATCAATAAACTGGGAAAATCGGTCCAACACGATTTGAAAGAACGCCAAATGGAAAATCGCAAAGTCAATTGTGAAATACTGCTTCAACGTCACGAAAGAAAATCCTTTTTGTATCGAATTGTGACGGGTGACGAAAAATGGATTTATTTTGAAAACCCGAAGCCGAAAAAATCGTGGCTTTCACCTGGCGAAGCCGGTCCTTCAACACCAAGGTTAAATAGCTTCGGCAAGAAGACCATGCTTTGTGTCTGGTGGGACCAGAGCGGTATTGTGTATTATGAGCTCTTGAAGTCCGGCTAAACCGTTAATGCACAACCCTATCGCCAACAATTAATTAATTTAAATCACGCATTGATCGAAAGACGACCGGAATGGACCCGACGACATGGCAAAGTGATTGTGTTACACGACAATGCGCCGTCTCACACAGCAAAACCAGCGAAAGACACCTTGAAATCGCTTGGATGGGACATCCTTCCGCACCCGCCGTACTCCCCAGACCTGGCGCCTCTTCGCATCAATGGGGCACTCGCTCGCAGAGCAGCACTTCAGAAATTTCGAAGACGTTGGAAAATGGCTCGACGAATGGTTTGCCGCAAAAGATAAGCAGTTTTTCTGGCATGGTATGCATCAATTACCTGAAAAATGAGCGAAATGTGTAGAAGCCGATGGCCAATATTTAGAATAAAACAAAATTAATTTCCCTTGAAAATTACGTGTTTTCTTTACCACAAAATCCGGCAAAAATGTATGCATACACCTGATATGTCCATTTATAGTAAGTACATAAACATTCATCTTCCGAATAACAAGGGTGTTTGTTGGGTATGTTCGTGTACCATGTGACGGATGATAGGTCATTTTAACACCGAGTTTGGTAAAATATAATTTGAAAAGTGAAAATGTTATTTGATGATAAAAAGTTTATCCACCTACTTATTCTGTGATTTCCTGTTCCAAACCTAGAGTAATAGTCCCTTGAGAAGGATGGAAAGAAGAAAATTGTCCCGTTTTGTCCCTTTAGTAGTAAAGTAAGTTTATATACGAATGGTTGTACTGAGAATCGAAACATATATGAAGCCACACCAGTAGAATGTTTGAAAATATTTAATCCTCGTGAATCTTCATCCCGATTTTGTCGACTCGTACGGATCTATCTGAAGAAAGAAACGAAATAGTTTGCTACACATGAAGTTGAATATATACAGCACCAAATGTGGCTAAACTCAACAACAGTTATAATAGTCTGTCAGTTTACAAAAGTCGATCAACAACTTGGTAGATGGGACGATTTTTAACGCACTCACTAATACCACATCCAGCCAAAAGTGTTATGTATGCGGGGCTACTCCAAAACATATGAATGACTTAAACAGAACGCCAAAGGAAAATCCTAGTACCTTCAAATTTGGACTCTACACGCTACACGCTTGGTTCAGATTTATGGAATCGCTTCTGCAGGAATCATATCGTTTCGATATAAAATCATGGTAGGTCAGGGGAAAGGAGAACAAGTATATGGTAGAACAACAGAAGAAACAACTAAAGGAAGAAATCGAATCATCGTAGATCATCCACAGCGCGGAGGTTCTGGAACAACAATTGACGGAAACACGCCGGAAAGATTTTTTGAACATTCGGATCAGTTTGCGAAGTTAGCTGGCCTGTGTGTGGGCATCATCAAGAGATTTGCGTGAATCTTAAAAGCCTTGACAAGCGGTTACAATCTCAACACACAGAAGTTTCACACTTACGCATTGGAGACAGCAAAGCTCAACATACAGTAATACCAATAGTACCTCATGCCTGTTTCTGTGCACAAGATGCTTGTTCATCTCCTCTGCTTATCTGCCTATTGGATTATATCAGAGGAAGCGCAGAGAGCTCGCAACAAGTACCTGAAGCAATTTCGAGAACGTCACTCCAGGAATAGTTCGAGGGAGCTTACCATTAAAGATATGATGCTACACCTCTGATACTCTAATTTCGCCCTTGCGGTATAGAATGGTACCCAGTAAAAAGAAAGCCAATATCATGTGAACCATTAAGCCTGCTGGAAGATCCACAGCCATTCGTGACCCCGTCGCAGATGTCAACAATGAGGACTCAGACGAGATTATACTGTATTTATATTACGTACAAATTATGCCTCACTTGTATGGAAATGTTCATAATATTCCTTTCACAAACATCCTATAATCTTCTTTCACGTATTTCTAATATTTTCAAACCACATATGAGGTCCATGTGGCTTGTCTGAATTTTGGCCAGGTTTTAAGGGGTTCTCAACCCTGTGCAATGGGAAGACGACACATCTTTAGTTGAAAATCACAATAACTGTAAAATAGCATTATTTTCACTTTATGTATTTTACTTGTAAACTGACGAAATGTTTATCTTCGTCTTCATATCCCTTTCTCTCGCTCAAAGTGTGTATGGGACGGGGAACTTCTATTATAAAGTAATTTTGGACTTTTCTTTATCGTAGCTTTCTTCCTCTAAAAATATTCTAGATAACAAACATAATGGCTAGTTTACAAATAAAAGGAAAGGCCAAGAAGACCATTCCTACTGATACTGACGCTACCCAGACGAAGAGAAAACTCCAAAGAAAAAGTATGTTTAAGAAAATAAGGAATTATGTGCTTAACTAATAAGCAGGATTCTCTCATTCCTGTTTACCCACCTATATATATTATTTATTTTAGAACATATTTAACACTCTATATTTTTACAACGTAAAATGTTTATCTTTCTTTTCGGTAAAGATTTTCTTCTCAGTCTGCCTCCCAATTTACGGTAAAGCATTTCTCAAAATAAGCAAACAGAGGAAAGACCGAAGTGAAGACAAGGCATATTCCAAATCTTAAGTAATATGATAGGAAGGTGCAGTAGACTTTGACAGTTCCTCCTTGTTTATAAACAATTGAACAATAGTGAGAGAGAGTAAGAAGAATATGTTTTCTGAGAACCGTCGAACAAAATTTTGACAAAAAGTATTGATTAAATGTGTTGCATGAAAAGCAAAAATTGACTCCACAATAAAATGAGATAAAATAAAACTGGAAGCTTGGGAATGGCATTGTGGAGGAAAAGTCAACTGGCTACAAAATATATACTATGCAATGAGGAAGTGCTGAAGAGAGTGAATCAAACACGAACGATACCCTAAGCGATGATATTTTGACTGAGGCTAACTACATCACTTACAAAACTTTAATCTTGTGATTTTTCATCTAGACTATGTGAATATTCGAAGGACAAAATGTACAATCAATGTGAAGCAATTGTACCCAATCGGAAAATATTTTCCTTTGAATAATTTAAGAATGGATAAAGGAATGGTTTGGATGCGGTTTCCTGTAACATAAAGATAATGTAGTTACGATCGTATGAGGTTACACTCGTACGATCGTATACAATTCTTATGCTAAGTAAACAAATTGCTGAATTAGAGAGCAATGTCCAAAGCAGTTTTAAGTGAAAATCGAGAAAGCGAAACAGAAAGTTAGAAAAGTATAGTTTCAACAACTTCTCCCCAACAAAAGTAATTTGATATCTTCGCAAATACGTTGGTGTAACCGAACTTGCGAAAACTAGATAATTCTAACGTTTTTATAGTTTGTCAGAAACGTGTATTGAACCACTGAAATGCTCAACCATTTAATTCCATTTAAGAATCTCTCAAAATGTCTCACTTCATCAGGATTTTGGTAACTTGATACAACATTAACTGTGGAAATTAAATATTCTTGACCAAGTATTCGCTCGTTGGTAAATTTACCAGCTACATATGGTTTTAATTTTCTGTATTCAGCGGTTTCAAATACGCTTCTTATAACTTTTGACTTTCGAGATTATATGTAACAGAATAGGGTATAACAGTTGTTAACCTCAGTAACAGTATAGCAGAGAACAATTGGTTTAAACCACTTCTGAATACCTTAAAGCTTCTACTTTTGGATAACTTTGACTAACACGTAAGTTTGAAAGAATCTGTAACGTTATGAAAATATAAATGTTTTCTTCCTTAAATACAAGATGTTGATAAATCCATGTTTTTTCCTGCAGCCCCCGGGGTGATCCCTCTGCTTGAGGTTTCAATAGCTTCTGTCTATGTAACAAATGTTATCACATTACTTGCCATTTCTTGTTCTAGTAGGGCTGATATTTGTCTAACGTTATAGGGTGTTTCTATCTTAAAGGGCATAAATTTTACGCTTTGTTGTGTAACATAACCAAGTTCTTTGAACAGTTATGACATGTGTTATAGAAATATTAAATTACTGACGAATAATGATATGCTTAGTTGTCTGATATGTGCTAATTTGCTTATACCATTGTTGTTCCCAACACATCATTGCAGATCATTACGAAAAATTCCCAAACCTTCCCATGCGCCTTCATGATAAAGAATTATTTTATTTGCCATATGTTTATTATGAACAGACATAATTTTACTATAAAATGGGTTAAGATACTTACTGTCTTCTTACAAGGGAAGTACTCTAGAACCGAGTTAAATGAGTTGAAATACGGAGTCGTGTTCGCTCGACTGCACGTCAACATGATTGTTCTGTAAAACCCCGCATGTGTTTACTGGCTATGTTTGAATGATGAGAAGCAAAACATCGTTGAAGAGGCAATACCATTTCCGGCAAGTAGATTACCTCAAGACATAAAGGTATGTGAAAGGAGTATTACACTTATTTGGAAAACAGCTACAGGACATTTTATTTAACAAGTGTATGCATATCAATAGATTCAGTACGTACAAATTCAAAATGTCTCAAACCAGAATATTATCTGTTGTGATATTAAATGAGTCCCTTATTCGTCATCAAAGTGCAATTATGGGGTTTTCATAAAGTGATTAGAGCAAAGCGGAACGTAACAGTATGCATACTTAACATTGGCAACTCGTTGACATACTACAGCGTTACTGGTGTATCTGCACTCCAATATTCCGAGTTCAAACGCAACGGTAGTCATGCTATCGAAATGTGAAACACCAGGCTCAACTCGGTAACCAGACTTTTGTTACGCAAATGTCAACATTGGTCTGTACCTCGGAACAGAAAGTTGGTTGTAGAGGACTAAGTGAAGCCAGATGAGGAAATATCAAAATCACCGTATGGTCTACAAGTTCGCCGTACCGTTTTTCCTCAGCAGCTTAATTGGCTTCAGCACACTCGTGTTTGCCGTTGTTCGACCTACCATACACAACACAAGTCTAGCTAGTACGGTGGTCTTCAGATTGCGCTAGCGCACGGACACGTAGTTTTACAGATAAACGGCTTTAGTAGGAGTTGGATCAGACACAACGTATTATTTTAAACACATTCCCAGGCAATTCTAGCCGTAATAGCAGGGTTACTTCCCTTGCTAATGAAATCAATTATTTTTCTAATTGATGGAAGTTATGGAAAACTATAACTTACTAATTTTATGTCTCGTTTTCTATGTTTCTCTGATAAGTGTGTCGGATAATAGTTGCACTCAACCTTTCATTGTCTTGATTTACTGTTTCATCCTTTGATAGAGGAGGAAACACAAATTTGTACGTACGTCTCCTCAAAACAAACATAAAGAAGTGGACATTCGCTAGCAATGGATACGTAAGAAAATAATGCACTCTTGATAACCTATAT
>JAGDQP010076225.1:0-10079 GCA_022664845.1 Lepisma saccharinum
ATTATTATTATTATTATGTAGTAAAATTTTGGCGTTCAGAGCAAACAAAATTAAAGGCACATTAGGATACATATTTAATTGTATTGTATTAAACCATAAAATACAGGAAACAAACCGGTAAGAAAAATAGTCACACTGGAAGAAAAAAGTCACTTTATTCTTACATAAGAATTTCACTGTCATTTTTCCGTGATCATCACGCTGTCTCAGTCTGTTTTCTGCCGAGGCAAATACACCGTTATACCAGGGATGTTCCACTGACTTCCTACCAACTTCCTACCAACTTCCTACCACTGACTTCCTACCTACCTACCTACGGTGCTTCGGCTAAATTTTTGGCCGTTATTGATGTAATCTCTGGTAGTACATATTTCTATAACGGATTCAAAGGATCGTGTAATTTTTATCTACGAAACAACACATTTCATTATATCGGAAAAGTGTAATGTCCTAATGAAACAACAGATAAACGTGCAGTTAGTTGCATATTTTAAAACTATATGAATGCAACCGGAAACGTTTGAAAACTAAATATAGTTAAAAAGTTCCTTCACCTCAAAATTGGTAATGGTTTTCCCTGCCATCTAGGAGACACCTATACGTATTAACTCTGGCTTAATATCATATATACTGGCAGTTATATGGAATTAAGTAACCCATTGCATAATGAATGTATTGAATCAGTAAGACTTAGTTTGACACACTAAACGCGTTTAAATGCATAATCCGAGAAAAGTAAGGTACTCACATTAATACCACTCCACACTTTAAGAATTATAGTTCCACACTCCTTTCCTACAGTTCCACAAAGTGTGGAGTACTCCACTCAATTTTAGGCCCTGATGTACTAACATGTACAGAAGTGGCCGTTGTTTTCGTGAAAATGCTGATGACAATGTCTCTATATTTCGTATCACATTACACACTTCATCAGAAAACGCACTTCATCAGGAAGCGATTGAAGAATAAAAGAAAAGAAAGAGAGGAACAATATTTACACAATCTTCGACACGAGAATCGAGACAATAAAACCCTTTTTTTTTTAACGAAAGAAATATCTTAAAGTCAGTTCTTTGTTATTTGATCTTAAGACAAATGGTAAGAAAAAAAAGCTACTACTATGTGAAAAGAAAACGATGTATCCAAATTCTAAGCTAAAGGAAATTAAGAATAGAAAGCGGTATGAGCCAGTTATTTTGGGGTGGAAGGGACTAAAGAATGGTTTAGATCAGATCAAAAGAGGACAAAAATGTACCCTTCTAAGAAGAAAATGAGTTTATATACATTTCATGTAAAAATTGAGAGGTTATATAAAACATGCTAAATTTGATTATTGGGGTGTTAGAGTAAAATTTAAGCGGACCAGGAAGAAATTGGAGGGGGAGGGGGAGAGGGGGGGGGGGGAGTAACAGTATTCACTACATAAATTTCGATTAAGTTCATCTAGTAACTGGCTTCTGTGTTTTGATCATTGCTTTCGTTTTACCAGTTAATTTTACTTCATAACGTGGGGTGAAAAAACCATGGCTCACGACCCACACGCGTCTCTTTCTGCGTCACAATTAATGTAATAGAAATTAACTTTGATGGCTGTTTACCGCGTTTGAATTAAAACGTAAATTAATGTCGACTAAACACACACTTCTATTTAAATATCGGTATTTAAAATCTAATGTTTAATGCCCCATTTGAGTTATGGATTAAAGAAATTTCGGAACTGCCAGAATTACAGAAAAATTGTCCTGGAGAATCAGCAGTGGCCACAAACCAATACTGACAGTATTGTTTTTACTTGGTGTTGTCTCAATCACGTGATTGTGGACTATGAATTTGTGAAATTAACGGAGATACTTCTTGCTTGCTTTCGTTAGGTTTATTGGAAAATTTTAGAGCCTTTTCCCATTAATTTCATTTATACATGACTATTAGGGTGGGCCGAATTTTCTCTCTCTGGATATTGGGGTTTGAGTTGTGCATTGGTACCAAATAAAGCCATGCCAAATATGGCCGACCTAAAACAATATTTAACCGGGGCCCTGGACCCCTAAAGAGCCCAGCTGCTTTTTGCAAAACAAGTAATAAAAAATATGATACCAGTTTTCATATTTTGGGGTTCGAGTAATTATGAAAAGTTGAGCATTGGTACGAAATGAAGTCATGTCAAATATGGCCGATTTTAGCTGCCAAACGTTTTTGGCCGTTTTTAAACTAAAATTTTCGCTGACTTCAAAGCCCGGCTAGATATTTTTTTTGATCCGGCTGTGCTTCGGCGAACAAATGTAAAATAACATTCTACAACTTTTTCAAGCTACTCAAACTCAAATTTCTAAATTAAAAAATCGGCTGTTTTGGGGGTCCCCGAAAAAAAAATGTTAGAAAGTTGAGACTGAGTACCGTGCAAAAGTCTACTTTACCAAAAAAATGTAAGTCTTGTTCATAGATCCCTTACGAGCTCGTTCAGGGTGTCAATACTAATTCGAGAAACACATTCAATTTTCGTTTTATATCTGCAAAGTGTAAAATAACACTTATGGTGCGTATTATAATGCTTCTGTGCAGTTATTGAGAGGAAATTGTTACCAGTTTTCGTTAAGGTGAAGAGTAGAATTGTTCTTCTTAAGTATCTTTCGTACGTCACAAAATTGTTAACACAAAATTGTTAAAAGAACATTTCTTTTAGGACGAACTAGGTTTCTGGAGTAAGAAACAAGAGCGAATAACAGTCCAGAAAAGATCTCAAGGTTTATCTGTAGAGTTAATAATCAGTTTTAAACCAATAATTCATTACAATCAGGTAATTCTAGCACTGTTCTTACTTCACTACCCTTACTTCTGTAGTAACGTGAAGATAGACCACGATTTGATCTTGAGGGTTTAGGAAATGACATTGAGAACAAGGGGACGAGAAAGTCACCTGAGACTAGGAACCTTTCTAAAAGAGAAAATACGTGATTTCTTCTGAACAGAAGAACTCCAAATGGGATCGTTTATGCTGAGAAAATGTAGTCAGTAAATCCGCTTAACCACAAAGAAACTTCGTGACTCACACTGTCTTCCTACTTGAGCAGTGAAGCCATGAGACTTTCACAACTAAAAGTAGAAAGGAAAGGAAATAAAAAACGAAAGGGGTCGAAAAGAGAGGAAAGGAAAGAAAACGAAGCGAAAGGAAACGTAACGAAAAGAAAGGAAACGAAAAGAAAAGAAAGGAAACGAGAAGAGATGAAAGGAAATGAAACAAAACGAAAAGAAAAGGAACGAAACGAAACGAAATAAATGTAATAGAAAGGAAATAACCTTAGTTCAGTATTTCCCAAACAGGGGGCCGCGACAAGCATGAGATGGGGCCGCAAGTGTAAGGAGGATTTACTTCCCAATATTTACATCATATTATTCAGATTTCCTTTTACATGTATTAAAAGAAAATGAAAATACGATATTGTTTACCACGAAAGTCAAGTTAACATCGCACTCAACAAACTGAAACCAATACAATAAACGAAGTGAATGAACCTAAACATTTAATGACCATATATCTGATATGACCATATATCCTCAAGATATATGAAAAAGTAGATGGTCACAGAACAACACCAGCCATCACATTGAAAAACTGTAAGTAAACAAAATCGTTAGGTTTTATTATTAATACTATTAAATCGCAACTTTCAATATTGTTAGCAAATTGTATTCAATTGTAGTTTCATATGTTGAAATTGTTTTTTTTTTTTTGTTGTTGTTTTTTGTTTTTTTTAGCTACAGATAACGTAGAAAGATCTATTTATAATGTATGTATAAGGTTGTGGTTGCTGGAACAGGGGTCCGCAAACAAACTAGTAAGAAATCAAGGAGTCCGCAGCCCGCAAAAGGTTGGGAAACACTGCCTTAGTTTACCGTATTACCTATCTAGGTCGGTGGTTGTTCTGAATCTATTTTTAACAAAACCTCAGATGTTCCTCTTTCGCCCAGAGATTGGGGGAAATTTGATCACCCCTTCTCCTGTATTATCTATGGATGGGCCTGTAAAATAATATTGGGTAAAGGAAAACTTACCCCTTGCTCGCAGCTTTTCACTGATCCCTTGACTTAAGAAATAAAATTCTTCTCTTGCTTCACAAGCTTAATTCACCGTATAACTTTCACACTTAAAAACTATGGATATATTATATTAACACGCTGCTAACTTAACCATAAGGAAACACAAAGTTAACTTGAAAAAATATTTGTTACACATAAGCTTAACCATGGCATGTTAATTGTTTACAACCAAAAGTTTATTTTCAGAACTTTGATTTTGTCTATCATTTCTGGTGTACGATTTATGCTAAACTTTGTTAGATTAAAAAAAAAACTGTGTAGTAGTTAGATATTTGTTGAATAACTCATTTTTTTCTTCCATATTCAACATCTCTACAATACATCACATTTATATGTAGCCCACCCAGCTCCCGTATGTTCTTCATTTCCCCCTCCAAAAGTACGTTCTTCTTCACCCCTGAAATTAATATTTGACTTTGCATGATCTGAGCCACTTTTGCAGAGGATTTCAGTAGCACAGTCCCTTGTCTTCACACACCCCGTTCAGCTTAAGAAACGCTCTCGAGGTAAGTTTCATGTTGGTTGAATGATTACTACAAATTCTACAGGGTGGAGCGGTCAAACAAGGCACTACAAAAACTGGAAAAGGGTTTCTCATAGTCTTTTGGGAGAGGTGTTACTTTGTTCATATGTCATAAGATTTTCAGCTAACACAAAGTGTTCTTTCGAGAAATAAGAAACAACATTTTCCTCCTTTGATATATATTGAGTGAGTGCGAGGCAGTGTTCCCAATTACCCCGTGTTCCTGTTTACCCTAATCTCCCTTATATTTCAATGTCACGTGAATCCCTTGGTTTCTAGACAACTCAATTAACGTAGTTGTAAAACTATTTAAATTCAATTCAATGAAATTAGTCTTCAGAAACAGAAAATAAACAAGAATAGTCAAACTATATCACTATCACTAAACTATTTGGTTTTAGAGTTTTCAACTCCCTGTTGGCTGTCTGAAGATTTTCTATGGTTTTCTTAAGTTTTATCAGGTTTGTCGCAATGGTGTTTAGACAGATTTTGGTCGATACCCTCTCATCCATATTCCCGGTTAAGTATTCATGAAGGAATTCATCCCTCAGGTTCGTAATGACACAGCAACCTAGGCGGCGTTGGCCTGACAGTGGCATTCGGTCGGCGAAAGTCGGGCCGACGGCAGGAGGAAGTCGGAAGAAGTGAAAACTTCTGACAAGAAGCTGACGTTGGCGGGCGGGGTATGGCTGGGGTTTTGCCCCTATTCTGGTCAATCTGGAGACCGATGGTGGCCCGGAAAATGTCCCGACGACCAAATGCCTCTTATGGGTCGGCGCCGACCTTCACTCAGGGTCCTGACGACTATCTGACCAAAATCCTTGTCTTGGTCGTCATTTTTCGTTGGGGAGATTTGTGGATACCCTTCCCAACTAGAGCTTGCAATTGTTCTACAGAATTAAAAACACTTTCTTGAAACTGAGTAATAATTACTTATCTTTCAGATATGCAAGTTCTTCTCTGTGTCCTTGTAACTTTTTCTCTAAATTGAGAAATCTTTCTTCTCAAATTACTTTGAGAGAAAACTGTTTAAAATTTAAAAAAGAAAAGCTTTCTCAATTCGGGGACGAAATCTTTGTCTCAATCTTTAGAGGAAGTGTGAATTATTTTTTTAAAAAAAACGAGAAAGTAATTTCTTATTTCTGAGAAACTCTGTCTCCAATTTGTAACGATCTGAGTCTGAGATGCCTAAAGTCCATAAATAGAATTCAAGTCTCCAATACAAGAAACTGAATACTCAAAAGAAAAAATGAGAATTGAGTGCTTCAAATGGTGAATAGGGAATGGTTTCACAAAGACAAGAAATAAATCGTGACAGCTGAGAAAAGAAAGAAAGGATTTAAGAAGTCGGCTGTGACGATTTTGCCAGATCCGTCTCATTTTCCATACGTACTTTTTCCTACACTCCTCTTGATATATAAATCAAATATGGCGATGGTCTGTTATTTTTACCAGCTACTTTCCTTGAAAGACCACCGTTCTTTTGTCAGTCTATAAATGCTAAATAAATATGACATACTTCTATATCTTCTCTATATTTGTTAAAACGAGGTTAAAATGTAATGTGTTTAGTTTTTACATTTTTTAAAAGAGAATTAAATAAAATAGTATGTTGTTTCTTATCGTAAGCACGTTCTTCCGTTATTATT
Organism: Lepisma saccharinum; assembly: GCA_022664845.1. Taxonomy (NCBI): domain Eukaryota; kingdom Metazoa; phylum Arthropoda; class Insecta; order Zygentoma; family Lepismatidae; genus Lepisma; species Lepisma saccharinum. The sequence continues at coordinate 6,268 of JAGDQP010076225.1, forward strand.
TTATATACTCTGAACCAAAGAAATGTTCTAAATATGAGCTAGAAACTGATTTCAAGATTCAAGACAGTCCGCTTTATTTTGCCTTTCTAAATGCTCCTTTGTACCCTCAAGACAAATAATAATAATAATGACAATAATTCTCGCTTCTTGGAGACAATCTTTTTCTACTCAATAAGTGTTAAGTATTGTAATAACATACAGGACTTGCTTTCATGTCGTGATAAGATACACACAGAACACTTTGCTGACAATTCGTGACCACACAGCAAGATAAAAACAGAGGATCTCTAACAGTAATCTTCGTCAGACACAGCACCTCTGAGAGGCCCCGAGGGTTGTCGATTAAATATACACACACAAAAAGGATCACATTCACTCCCAATTAAAAGTTCTCTTTTCAATAGCCAATCACATCACTCACCAGGAAGTTAAAAGTTGCACTGATATACTGTCACAAGGAAAAAACGCCCTTCACTTTTCAATCATCCTCGGGAAAACACATAAAAATAAGGTAGAGATAAATACGAGAGAGAAACAAGAAGAGAAGAAAGGGTGCCACCTTAGTCAAGACTGTGAAGAGAAAGAATAAACTGAAAATTACCAAGGAAGAAGTTAGAAATGAAAAGTATCCTAGCAAGGACATAGTCATAGAACAAGGAGACAAAAGAGGAAACACAATAGTGATGGAAAGAGAATGGTACAGAGGAAAACTGAAAACCTATAGGAAGATATGTATGAGGATGTAGAAGAAGGAAAGGAAGGAAACAGAAGAAGAACGGTGGTAGAGAGGTGTAAGAAATAAAGTTTGAAGAATCTTATATATGAAGAAGGAAGGATACCCAGGAAGAAAGGGTTCCCGAAGGTGCACAAGAAAAGATTAAAGTTGAGATCGGTTAGATCTTGTGGAGAAGAAACTGAAAAGTATTGCATAAATGGTAAGGAAAGGACAAGAGAGAAGGAGACTAACAAATGTCGAAGAAGTAAGGAAGCAGATCGAAGCATTGGGAATGAGCAAAGAGAAAACTATATTTTTCAGCTTAGATGTTAAGAGTATGTTTCCGAGCCTAAAAGAAAAGAAATTCTGAAGATCATGGGAGACGAGATTAAGGATAGGAAGATTGAACAGTAGGATATCAGGAAACTTAAAAGAGCGCTAATAACTTTTTGGAGGAATGGTTACTTTTTTATAGCGGCCAAAATGGTCAGATTGGAGGAAGATTTGAACACAGAATAGTCCCTGAGTCTCGCAAACATCGTTATAATTCGTTGAAAGAGAAGGTCATAGAAAGAAAAGCAGATAGTTTGTTTATGTTGCAGATACGTTGGTGATTATCTAGGTAACTGAAAAGGGAACAATAGACAAATGAACCAATTCATAAAGCGATTAGAGGATAAATAGAAAAGGATTAGCCTGGATATAGAAAAGAGTAAGAGAAGTCTATACATTTCGTGGATATAAGGATACAGAAAGCACAAGAAGAAAGGCTCAAAGCTCCAGAAGTAGTGTGCCACGAAGGGGCGATATGGCCACGAAGAGGAACTTTATAAAAATATGAAATACAGGATCAAGACAATTAACTCCGATGAGGAACAGAAGGAAGAAGATTTGGAGAGATTTTGAATACCAGTAAGGCAGAATGGAATCAATAATAAGGAAGACCAAAGGAAAAGTGGATAAATGAAGGGAATAAGGGAGAAGAGAATACTAAGAAAAAATGTTATGGCTTTGAAAGCGTAGGAGTTATGACTGAGAAAATCAAGAAGATACTTAGAAAGGCAGGAATCAGGACGTACTCTAAAGGAGGCATATATTTACGAGAGCCAATAGGAAGAATAAATGAAGACAGAAACAGAGGGACGTATATATGATAAAGTGTGCCGAATGTGACATGGTAGATATTGGAGAATCCAAGAAGACGAAAGAGCGACTGAGACAGCACATGAATGATGTTCGCCTTAGAAGAGACATTAATACAATTTACAAACATGTCCAGGATTCAGGACACACTATAAGTTCGAAGATCAAGATCAGAAGTGATAGAAGTAGAAGACAGAAAATTAGTGAGGATGTGGAAGATTAAGGAAATAGGAAGTACAGCTTTGAAGTGGAATAGTGGAATAAGCATAGACAGAGAATAGGAGAAGATTGTAGAAAAAGAGGAAAGAAGGAAAAGTAAAAATGAACAAAGAAGAGACCTTTATATTTTATATTTGCCTTATTTTTGACGCATATTTCCGAAGATGATTAATAGATGAAAGAAAATAAACTTTTAATTGGGAGTGAGTGTGTCCGTTCTATTGTGTATCTCTGCCTCACTGGAGACATATTTTCGATATAAACCGTTAAGTGATTTTTCCAAGTGTAAATTTATCGTAATTATATCCCCCCCCCTATTCCTGGAATATGAAACCAGTGTCCTTCAAAATTCATATTTATAGATAAATTAGCTTTATAGCTTTTTGAGATAAATTGCTGAAATGGTGCTCCATTGGTCAAAGCAATTGGGTAACATACAAACGACCCGGCCACTATCCCCGCTGCCGCTTATTACTATACTACTTTTCTTGTGTACCGAAGCAGCTGATTACTAGACTTTAGTTGCCCTAACTTTGCACTATAATTTAGTACAAGGCTAATTCTTTCTTGATTTCTATGTAGCACAGTGAATTCAAATTCAGTTACTTCACGAAACTAACGTACAGGGGATGCCATAATTTGATATGAAACATCCAGAAAGTATTCTCATGTCCCAGATAGATCATTCACCTTGCACTAATTTTGGCGCAAAGATACCGCGAATGAATTTAACTTGTTTAAAAGACTGTATTAAAATATGTTACAGTAGTGTTACCAGATCTGAAAAACCAATACAAGAAGTTATCATTGACGCGTTCAGAAGAGACTTTTAAGATGGGGAGGAAATTCTTTTTTTTTTCTTCTCGTCTAGTCTTCCGTCTCTAAAACTATGTCCTTTTTTTTTACTACCAGATCGTTTCTTTTTTTTCTTTACATCTATGACTTCTTGTTTATGTGTGTATATTTCTGATTGGCTTCCAGTTCCTCCTCCGAAATCCTCCCTCTAAACAATTTCGGCACCTTTTTCTTCCTTAACGTTGTCATTTACGATTAGTTTCCTTTCTTGTAGATCAAAGTTTTATTGTTTGTTATGAAATTTCCGTCCATCAGAAGCTTCATTGGTTCCTCTTCAAAGTGGAAACATGGAGAAAGAGTTACTCAAAGAGAAGAGCTGAAGAAAAAAGTGGAGAAGAAAGATAGAAAGAAGACTGGAGAAAAAAGACTGTTGCAAGAAAAGGGGATGAGAGGAACTAACTGAAACAGAAGGAGGAGGAGAAGGAAGAAGAAGAAGAGCATCCTCCCTTCTATTGATTCTTTTTGTGACGTGAGTTGTTGCCTCCCCCTCCGTCACCTCCATCCATCCTGAAGGACTAGTTTTTCGGAAATCTTAAAGGAAAAAAAAAATAGGGCATCCCATTTGGCGTTTGCTTTCTCTTTCCCTTAAAAGAAAAACACTCTTCGTTAAACCAGTGAGTTGTATAAAAGTGGAAACTCTGTGTTAACTCAGTTCATTATAAAGTTATGTTCAAGTTCCTTTAGATGGTATCATAAGGAAACACATGCATATCCAGACCTACATCCTACCCATATGTAAACGGCGACGAACGACTGACACACAGACGTGTCAGCCTGTTAGATGATGAGTGGTCTCGTTCGTCGATTTGAAATTGAGGATCGCGGGTTTGATTCTTGGTGAAAGGCACAAACTGGGTCATGGTTCTCTTAAAATTATAAG
>JAGDQP010076228.1:0-10079 GCA_022664845.1 Lepisma saccharinum
CAAAACTTGAACGTAGTAATGGAGAAGAATCTGAATTTGTTGCTTCCTCATTCATTAAGTTTCGACGTTCAAGAAGTTACTATTCGATTGTTCACTTTTGCCTTGTAAAATTATCTTTGGTAAAAAGGAGGTATGAAACTCCGTCGCCTAGGCAGAAGTCGACCACCAAACCACTAAACTATTCTGTCAGCTGCAATAAAGAGTCCAGAAATATTATTACTACGTTCAAGTTTTGATTTACAATGCGGAACTCTTTGTTTTTGTAAATTCTGTACGCCAAACTGTACGTGAAAATGTAACCAGTCAAAGACTTATAGACAAATTAGTGCTCGTAATACCCACAATAAAAATAATCCAGGTGAAATGAAAGAAATAATAACATATTCGCCAGGGTTTGAACTCGCGAACCCAGGCGCGAGAATCGAGTACCCTAACCAACATACCACTCTTTTTTACATATTTCTCGCCCTGAGCGGACTTTAATTCCTTTTTACATTACTTATTTCTTTTTACTGAAAATACTGATTTATCCTAACTACTTATATCCTAAGTTAAAATCACACACACTAACACCCATGTTCTAGGCGGCCACAGAGCCTTGTTTGTTCTTTTGATGATCAGAAATATGTTCTGAACCAGAACGTAAAGGGTCAAATGACTGTGTTGCTTTTCTGAAACGGTTTCATCGACGTCCAAACCAGAACTTCATCCTAAGGAAGTGATGCACGTACTTTCATCGTAAGAAGGTGCGTGGTAGGATGTCAAAGGCATAATTCACTGTAAGGTCCTGGAACCTAACCAGACCATTAATGCCTCCTGTTACTGTCAACAGTTGGACTGAGTGCAGCATGCTTTGCAATATAAGCGATCAGGTCTCGTTAATCACCAATGAGTTATCATTCACCGTGATAATGCCAAGTCAACACCGGTTACAAATTGATGGACTTTGGTTCGGAGATTTTACTCCAACTACCCTTGTAGTTGACTTGGCCTCTACAAGCTACCACATGTTTCGCGCTTTGCAGAACTCCTTTGCCGAACTCATAAAATATTTCATGATGCGGCTGTGAAAACTGCAGTACAACAGTTATTCTACTCCAAACCTCAGGACTATTATCGGCGTGGGTTTAATTTCCTATCAGAAAGATGGCAAGAGGTCATCGATTTCATTTGCGATTATACACACTTCTAGGTGAGTTCCATTTTGTGTTGTTCGCACTTCTATATATACACTAAAAACGGGTAGAACGTTTGTATGTACCCAATATTTTGGGGTTAAAAGGGGAGATCCAGGCCCCTGAAACTCTTATTTCCATGGAAGATTTGAAAAAATAGTAAATTTTTCATTTTACCATTTTACTAATTTAAAATTAGTAAAAGTAAGAATGTACAGTACATAAATTAGTAAATTTAGAGCACTGAATAAGGTTTACACTAGTCGTCGTAAGAAAGAAACAAAAACCTAGACGCGCTATGTGATTGCAGCCAGCCTGTGACTGTTCTGATAATATCCGAGAACTAAGTATTAAGTCAACTACAAAACTGTTTCACTTGCAATATTAAACACCAAGTAACAGTAATTCACAGTGTTTCATTCACAGAAACCTCGGTGGGAGGTATTTTCACACCTTCGAAGGAAGATCAACCTATTATATTTCTGGAAATCTCTGGGGGTAAAATCGCCGGTCACACCCGGAAAGAAACATTGGTATTTAGAATAACAGTCTTGAGTCCGACTTGTGTGTGTGTGTGTCATGCGGGAGAAGACAGTTCTACATTATGTACTCGAGGTAAGTCACAGTTGGTATCATTTTTAATGTAGAAAGAAGTCAATAGACGTTTTTACAATAGCTTTGAAACGTATTCTCTGATAATGTAACTCATTTATGTGTTTTTGCAAGTTTTTTTTTTTTTCATAACCGTACGTCCTTACAATTGCAATTGGACGATTAAGTTACCGTAAATGAACGATTAACATTGTACTTCTGGAAATCTTGATTGAGTGCAAGAAGAAATTCACTGTACACCTTCCTCCCAGCATTATCGCCAACATTCTGCTCTTCAGGTATACATTCCATCGAATCCTTCAAGCAAATTTACGATTGAATCATTGTTCTTCCAGCTGCTTACTGTCCAATCCTGCTCGATCTTTGATAACTTTACGAATGGGGCAAGATTCCGTCTTTCCAGCGTGTTACACAGCTACAAGGGTACTGAACAATATGTGGACGCACTGACGACTCACTGAGAGTGAGAGGAAGATATTACTTAACGATAATGGCGAAACAAGGACAGACTGTTGGAAGGTTGTACTCTATAATGTAATACGATCTTGTAGAATGATCCAACTATGTTCTATAATGTAATACGGTCCTGCAGAAATAATAATATACAAGATGTATTGGTGTAGTCTTGAGTAGTATGGACTCAGCAAATCTGGACTAGGCGTCCTGCTTTCCAGGGAACAGGAAACTTCTTAGCATCTTAACCGTGTACTATAATATACCGTATATTGTGATTTTAATTATTTAATTTACAATGATAGACTGTTCTTTCATCTAACTGCAAAGCGTCCTACACACCTTGTATCTTGCAGTGTGGCGTGCTGCATGGAACAGGTAGCAAGCCCATGTCTACTCCTTCAAAGACCTGCAAGTGCCATTGCTGCATGACGTCCTTCCACAGGATGCATCTTGCAGCGCTGCATGCCACAGTGTAAAGGTGCAGTTTCGTTTGTGCGATTTTCGCATACGAAGATCGCAAGCAACTGCTGCACGCGTCACTGTATTGACACGTTGAAGGGAAATCAATGAAGCCGGTTTGGTTTGCGCGTCGGACGCATGGTGTCGCTAGCAACTGTTGCAACGACTCCTTCGGAGAGCAGTCAAGCTGCAGCAGTCGCAAGCGTTGCATGGTATTATGCGCAGTTTACATTCGTGTTTTCATTGAATCTTGAGTATTTTGTGCCAAATATGAACTTCAGCAGAGATGAGGATTGAAAGCTACGTCAAGAATTGGACGAAAAAGATATGAAAAGGTTGGTAAACCCCGAAAGAAAGAGAATACATGCAAGCTTGTAGTAGGTTTGATGCTCAATAGATGGCAGCAGAATATACAAGCGAATTGAAGTAACACTATTGTTTTAAACTGAATGAAAGTTGAGTTAAATTAAAAAGTTGTTTATATTATTATTATAGTTGTTAGAAATCACGTCTAAAATTTGGGTACTGTAAGAAATGTTGTTTACAGAAAGATCTTAAACTTGTACTGCGCGAAAAGTAAATCATATAAATGTATTAAGGATAGTAGGGCGTCGCGCGCGCCGAAACGCATAAACGAAACTACCCCACTGCATACCTCCGTCCCTAGTGTTCGCTGAATGCGATCTTCGTATGCGCGAATCGCACAAACGAAACTGCACCTTTAGACTCAGCGAGTGTAGGGAAGTTATGTAGAATGCAGTAGCCTATCGAGATCGTTTGTCTGCTGCAGCCACAGCGATTTCTGCATCACTCTTCCCTACATTTGTTGTGCCTTCACTAAAAATCTCCTGGCACAAAAAACACACAAAAACTTCACCAAAAATGAATTTTATATGAACGCATGTGAATTTTATGTGAACCTACTGAAAAATTGTGAGTTTTTTGTGTGATCAATGTGTCTTTTTATTAGTTTCTCACCCTTAGTGCATATTTTACACACATTAAGTTCATATTTACTGGAGTTCACATTATCCAGAGTACGTTTTCAGATGACTTTTAGTACATTTGCCACTATTAAGTGAACATTTTGTGTATAAATTTGGTATCAGCACACCAAAATTTAATATATTGTGCACTAAAAATATGTTGTATTTCATATTAATTTCACGTAATGTTCATATAATATGCACTAAAATCGTGGTAAAACTGGAACATATTGTGAACTTTTTTTCGGGACAAATTGTGCACTTTAAGTGTACTTTGATTTTCAGTGTTCCAGCGCAGCAAGATTCGCGGTCCTGTCAGATGCACAATGTGTAGTTAAGATCCATGCGGCATGCAGCAGCACCAATTGCATGTCTTATAGGGAATAGGCCTGTAGTCTCTCTCTGTTCCATGCAGAATGCCACGACTCTTGTTCCGCTGGAAGACGCAATATGTGTGGACTGCTTACGATATAAGTTTGTCTCAAGGTTGAAGGACGGCGAACACCTCTTCTGAGGAAACGAATGGGAAAGGTCTCTCTTTTAGGTATCATCCTTCAGCTATCTGGAAGAAATTCAGTCAGGATTGCTGACGGATAAGTAGGATTAGAACCTGCACCACCTGCCAAGTGTCGTCGTTCCATAGGTTCCAGTGGGCCTTCAGAAAGAGACAATCATATCTCTCTTTATACAATGACCTTGTCTGTGGAAACAAATTGCAGGAAACTTACGCAGACAAATTACATTCTCATATCTCCACTGTTGTAAAGTTTACAGGAGGGAATAAAAAACTATTCATTCTGCTGCACAAATGCCATTTTAATATTAATCAGAAATTTCGTTGAACCCTACAACTTGGTAGAATTCGTGAATTGTCTAGTTCTGAGTTCTGTAGCCACGAGGGAGGAGTCGTAACGTGATCATGGGTGGGATAACACTTTTAATAGCCAATGTGGGGTAGGTAGTACAAGCACGAGTTCTCGCTGATTGCTTGTGCAGTTCCCACTTCACCCCGCGCGCTAGCCATGACTCCTGTCAGAGGTCTATAGAACTCGGAACTACACAATATTCGTGCCTCTTTGTTCAGCATGCGAGGTATTGAAGCGAGAGTATTCAGAATTCAATATCCCCAAAAATGGACACATGGCCTTTCAATACTGAACATTTCAGTTGGTGTGTGTGTGTGTGTGTATGATATCACGAAAACGTTACGCATTTTGCAGTAACAAATATTGAACAGATTTTCATTTGAGAAGAGATGTATTCAGAACTATGTGATTGGCATATCTTCAGGAATGCATTGTTGTACAAGAATGCATCAATGTTCCTCGAAATATGTGTATATTTATCTTGTAGTTTCAAAGGCAATAGTTTTGCTCGAGTGCTTTGTATTTGTAGTATTTTATACTTCATTCTTTTGCTTCGGAATGACTGAGCATAAATATCACATGATGCCTTTGCGTATCATTTCTATCTGACGTCTCGTCCATCGTCTATATATTCTACTGAACTGTATACGATTTTAGTGGCTTGCAGTACACAAAGAAGAGATACCCATGTGGATTTTGGTCTGGGAGAGTTTTGTAGCTGCTGGGATACGCAGCATCCCTCCCATCTCAATTCCTTTCATCTCTCGCTTGTCCTCCAGCACCATGATCACTGCTATCGTTCTGGCTGAAAGTAAACAAACAGAAACTGCTGCACTTTCCCTCAGGATCTGAGGATTTTGGGGTCAGCTAAATTCCCTTCCTTTCACAAGCTCCATGCCATACAAACAGAAAAGTTGCTTGAAAAAGAAAAATATCAGAAACCCTATACAGCCAATCTTATATAGATATTTTATTTTCTCGATGAAGAGAGCAGATGCCGGTATTTTTACTCACTATACTGTCTATAGATACTAGAAGGTTTATCTTCTTCATGGTTTCTAAAATTAATATTGTATATTTATTTTAGTCGATAGCCATATCAGTAAACAAATTGAATTTAAATTTATAAACGAGAACATCAATTTTCTTATTCTCGTTTAGAATGCTTTATAAGTAAAGGATGCGTGTCAATATGTGTGCACGCAAGTTGCTGAAAATAACATACTACTATTAAATTTGCCAATACCATAAATGTAGGCAAGTTAGTTAAAAAATGTAGTATAAATGTTTGTATTTTCATAATTAGTGTTTCGTTTGATTTCTTAAGGTGTTACCTGTTCAAGCTATAAGTTTTGTTTAGACAATTTAGATGTTTATATTTTCATACGAATGTTATATTGAACAATTTTGAACAACACTTCATTTTCTTCGAATATATCAGGCATATTTCGTACATTGATTGTACTGAAAGAGGAAATTGTTACAATGATGCTCTATCATGAAAATATGAACATTTGTGTTTTTGTCAGAGGAAGTCGTGATGCAATATTTTACTTAGTACATCATTAGAATATTTCCTTCTTTCAGTCTGATATGCCTTGTAAGGACATCTACTTTACTGTATATTTAAAGAAGGTGTTGCACTGGGAAAAGTAGACTAGTTCAGATTTCAATGGTTACTAATCTTTGAAACAAATTGCTTCTTTTATTATGATATACATCATAGGGTTACATATAAAATACATATTAAAAAATGTAGCGTTCTTCAACTGCATTAACTTCGCATGCAAAGTAGGAATAGCCAGTTCCGGAACAATAGTATTCCGGTTTCCTTAAATAACATTTTCCGTATGCCGTTTTTCCGGTAGGAAAATTTTCCGGTTTCCGGAAATGAATATTTCGTTTTTTCTGAAAATGTGGTTGCAAAGTACAACAAATGGAACTTTCACAAAAGATACATCACAAACTCTGCAGCTGAACCGAGTTTTGTAATTTTAAGAACCATAGATCATGAGGCGAAACATTCATTTTGAAAAGTACAAATCTTTGTTTACATTTATATTTGGTTATATTGATAAGTTTGCTATTAACACTTTCTATTTTCAGCAACTTATAAAGCTAAATACACTGTAAAAATAGGAGACACAACGTTCATCCAAAAAATGCAGGCAGCTGAGCTGCCTCCACTTTTTGGATTAACCTACATCCAGCCAGTTTTCGGTTGAACGTTTTACTTTCCGTAAAATTTCAAAATGCGTGTATACATTACATATATATGAGTGTTCCAACGTATTTCATTCAATCCGAGCATTATTTAAAAGTAGAAAAGAATAAAAGGAAATATTCCTTTAAAATAAAAATAAAAAATAGTTGAAGTGGTCGGGTTTCGATCCAGGGTCCACAAGCACACTGGTCAGACGTTCTAACCACTTCGCTACGAAGACAGTTGGTGACTCTGGCTTTCCGAGCGAGCTATGGTTTTGCTGTGAAGGAGGTTAATTATTAACACGTTTTTGATTTCACTACGAGAAATGTCTCGTTAAAAAAGGAGAGATACGTTTGCTACAGTGTAAAGATTTATACCTAACTTAATTTCTCGGTCCACCAGTAAACTGTTTGCTGTTCACAGTGTAAAGGCAATATAAACACTCAAAATGGCGGGACGTTCAGTGACAAGCAAGTAACGTTACTCCTGTTATTGGATTATAGAATATCCAACTAAGGTTTAAACTTCATCCACAAAAGTACGTAACCTCAAAATTTCCTGTTTAGCTTACACTTCGATTAGAAAATGACCGAATTTTAAGCGTAAAATAAGATAAACGTTCACGGACAAATCACTTTGGCCAGTTTCAACCCATTTTCAGTCAACGTTAAGCTATTACAATGAAAGTGTTTAACTTAAAAATGGAGTTAATTTTACCAATCTTTCTACTAAAAGGCTTAAACTATATCCACGTATACAACAAAACGCTAATTTTCGACTTTTATTTCTCCATAAAGCGGAGTAACTTTCATCCATTTCGTGTTTCCACTTTTTACAGTGCATTAGTCTTAAACGCATCCTTTATTTATTTACCGATTAAAATAAGATGGCATAGCACATAAGGTTCATTGATAAGAACGCAATTCAATACAGTATAGAGCATGTTATTTCAACCTTCCAGCCGTGTATGATCGTTTCGATACTATTTAAGTTGTATTTTTTTTCTCAGTGTAACGAATATGTTTCCAGTGGCCTCTACAGGTAATAATAATATCCTTGATTTACTCAACAGAATAAACGTCTCGCTGCATGAACGTCTAAATAGCATGAACGAAATTTTCAGGATACGCACTGATGCAAGGAGGCCATTCTGTCTCTTTTATACTAGTTTCCCTTACAAGGAGATGCTCAAAATTATATCGAAACCTGTCATGCTTTTTTTCTAAAGAGTAATTCGAGTACCAGGAGAGTTGCCCCACCAGGAGGGATGCAGAGCAAGAGGACATAATGTTGTATAGTGCAGTTCCGAGTTCTGTAGACCTCTGAGAGGGGTCTTGGCTAGCGCACGGGGCGAAGTGGGAAGTGCACAACCAACCAGCAAGAACTCATGATTTTACTATCTACTTCGCATTGGCTATTAAACGTGTCTTCCCACCCATGATCACACTACGACTCCTCCCTCGTGGCTACAGAACTTAGAACTAGACTATAGTTAGTATACCTTGTCAGCAAAAGAAATTTTCTAAATGAATTTTATAATAACTTGGAGTGACAAAGTGTAAAATGGTGTTCGCTGTATTCGTGCTAACTTGTAATAAATAAATAAATAAATAAATAAAAATAAAAATTAGGAAAAGGAACAGACAGACAGAACGATACAGATACGCACAAAAGTATTCACTTCCGCGTATCGAGGTGTGAAATGTTGCTATTCAGTAGCTTCATTGAAAAAATTATATAATTGTTTCTTGTTTCAGCATATTTCATTACACATTTACTTTATTTCCTTGTAGTTTAAGGGTTTTGTGTGAATGATTAAGCCCTCTCATATCCCAGAAAGTACACTCTTTCTGAGGTAACGTCACTGTAAAGTTAAAAAAAAACATTCCTGAAAAAAACCACGCAACCTAACTGCATACAAATTTCCAGTAACCTACCTGAAAAAAAAAGCAGATAGCATTCGGATTTCAGGGATATTGGGAATAAACGGGAAAGAAAAAAAAGACTGAAACGGGAGTCGAAATCGAGTCATTCAGTTAGAAGTCCAGTCCCTTACCAAATGGACACTGGACCAAGCTGCCAGTCACAAGCGAAAGATCTAACAAAACAGTTCGAGACTTCGGAGTGTTGGAAATACTTAGTCCAAACTCGTAAAATATAAAAAGTCACCCCCCGCTCCCCCACCACCACCACCACCACGAATTGCGCCACGTTTTCATAACTTTCCGATTTGTTAATTAGGGGTCGAAATCCCTATTCACTGAGAATATTTCCCATTTCTGCGAAAGTAAGCGATCAAGATCACGGCAGCAAGTATAGTGCAGTTCCGAGTTCTGTAGACCTCTGAGAGGGGTCTTGGCTAGCGCGCGGGGGAAGTGAGAAGAGCACAACCAATCAGCGAGAACTTACTATCTACTTTTCATTGGCTATTAAACGTGTCTCCCCACCCATGATCACACTACGACTCCTTCTCGTGGCTACAGAACTCAGAACTAGACTATATTTAATCAGCTTTAGACCTATGGCTACGACAAGAAATCGTTTTATTTTTCTGCTCATGTGCACAGATCACACTGGAGCCGAAAACTTAAAAAATTCCAATAACTTAAAATAAATTTATCGGTGCTTTTGCATTTTTACTGACGATAAAAAAAATGAAATTTCTCTTTAACATTACGTGATATATCAAGAAACTTTTCCAAAATTTTTAACAGTGTAGCCACAATTTTCCTTCAATTAAATGATAGGGTGCTATGGCCATTACTGTTTCTAGAACGCTTTCGAGAGAATGACATGCTTCATTTGTTGTGTAGTTTCCCGTATCAAAACTTAATTAGTGTTCTTGGTTTTGCACAAGCTCGTTATATGACTACAGAAACTGGAATACATCATTACAGGGAATCGAACTACATTCTGATTCTCTTCACAAAAGGAATGATGGAAATCAATATATAGTCATGATGTGAAACACATCGGAAATGAATATTCAATGATTTTTCTGTCCCGCAGCCAAATAATCGGGTCTTAAAAACCAATCATTCAGAACATCTAATCTCACACCTCAATGCATCCCTCGATCAACACATAACCTTTTAGATAGAGAAGACATGACCTACACTAATAGCCATGATTTCCTATTAGTGTCCCCCATTTCCGAGGTAATCTCCCTCCGTAATCGATATTTCCCTTAAATAAGAGATCTCGCGTCGTCCTTTCCTAAGCAAAGTCAATATGCTGTGCCAGTGATGTGTCTCCCCTTGTTTGGAAAAGAAACAACCAATTGACAACTGGAACAAGCCTATCTTAGTAATTATTCTAT
>JAGDQP010076229.1:0-10078 GCA_022664845.1 Lepisma saccharinum
CCAGATTGGAAACTATTGCTGAAATGTGATAAACTTTACTTTATGACCCGCAGCTTGAGCCAGGTATTCAGCTATATGTACGCTCTATACCACTAATTCACTTGCTAATTATCACAGATATTTATAAACACCTAGCCACGTGTGATTATTATTTCGTTAAATACGCACTCGAGTTTATCAGTACATAAATATTATAGGGCTGCATGCGGAGGAATACTAATAGCGATAGTTCATATTATGCATCACACGTATTTTGCTGCAAAAAATCACGGACAGTATGTCGAGTCAGCGTCAGCTAGTGAAGGCAGTTTAGCTGAAGTCAGGTTAGATTTTTTTTTGCTATACGCCATGCACTGGACGTTCAACACACACTCCATGTGCTCGCCTCCAACGTGGAAGCAGCCAAACAGTTCCAAGCACTTCTCGCTCTTTCATTCGAATTTCACACTTCTACGGCTCGAAACTTTGTTATATTCAGCGTTTCAACGCTTCCATACACGCAGGAAATGTATTACATTTCTCCTGTAAATTACTGTTTAACTACGCGAATGATGTAGATATATTAGGGGACGATATTGATGCACTACAAAGCAATAGCGATGTCTTAGTACTAGCGTGCGATGAAATAGGTCTACAGGTAAACTCAGAGAAAACAAGTCAGTGGTAAAGCGTTGGCGTAGCATTCGGGAGATCGTGGGTTAGATTCCAGCGGCCGACCTTCCTGAGGTTTTCCCAGGGTTTTTCTTCAGTCACACTAGGTAAATGCCCGGATGGCATCCGAATCCTCCCCCTTCCCTATCCCGGCCTGAGCCTTAGATACCTAAAGGTCATAAATAAAATTTAAAAATTCAGAGAAAATAAAATACTTGATAACAAGCCGAATAACAAGAAAGTTGAAATTGAAAATATGCAGAACGGTTATTCTGTCGGTTACGGTTGCGAAAGTTGGAGTACGACCCTAGCAGATGAACATAAGTTACGAGTGTTTGAAAATAAGGTTCTAAGAAAGATATGCGGAACTAAATGACTGGAGAAAAAGAAATAGTGCATTCTTCTAATATGATAAAATAAAATAAATTAAAATGTGGTGTAAGGTCCAAGGTTCAATTAGGAACCTGATTTCCTCATTTGGACCTACAGTTTGTTAAATTGGATTACTATTTACTAATAAATAAAGAAGAAAAAGGAAGTTTTTTTAAAAAAAATAAATATGTGTACACCACAAAGCATGTTGAATGCAAAACCTACAATACATTTTACGTGGCACAATATCAAATATGAAAACACATTGACGCCTTAAAACTGAACAAAAGGGCAGGGAAATTTGTTCAGATACAAATTATCAATATATTATTTATATATTTGAATGTATTTATGGCCTTTAAGAAATTATGGCCTCTGACCGTAACAGTATGTTAGTTCTTGTCGCAGTTGGTACCAATTTTTACATTTTTTAAAAGTGTTTCTTAAAATTGACTAGTCCAGTTTAGTATACAACTGAAAGGTCCAAATTAAGTACCCTGTCACAATCAGAGCTGAAACGGGTCAGTTGGGGTCAAGTTTTGGACCGGATCACCGGGTTTATGCTTGGGACCTTATTTCGACCCGGTGTCCCGGAGGGTAAAGCAGAGATTTAATTCTTTCTTCATTATACCAGTGGCGGCTCATCAGCTGAGGTTAATGAAGTCCAACTTCACTTATTATTTTGATATGCATTAACTAAATATGCATTAATAAGTATTAATTGTATCATAAAGTCAATCAACAAATCTAAGATCAGTTAGTGGCATTATCAGTATCCTGTCTAAGTCCAGAAATCCCAGGATAAATGTTAATAAACAAGGTCTAGTAAGAACATGTTGATGGATTTTGGTAGCACTTCACCTATTATTTGTGCCACGCACCGCCACTGCATTATACACTGTTGCATATGAATAGCGTTCTTTCACGGATGACCGGGACCAGAGGCATTACCCTGTAACCACAAAAAAAAAAAAAACTAAAAGTGTTGATAACATAGAAATTGTCTCATATCACCGGAAAAAACAAAAATACCGCCGGAGGTGAGTGAGTAAATTATTATTGAATTTCAATTTTATTTATGGTCATTAGGCGTCTAAGGCTCAGGTCGAAAATGGTTATTGGTATGTACAAAGGTAGAAAAAAAAAGCAGTAAATGATTTTCCTAATATAAGCATTAAAGCTTGTTGTACTGTTTCTACTGTACTGTACAGCAGTATTTCTACTGTAAATATTTATAAAAAAGGATAGATAAAAACCTCATGGGAAATCGAACCCCGGCCTCCAGGGCAGCAATCCAGCATACACTAAATCTAAACCGATTTTTTAAAAAACGATATTATCCTTCTTTTCTGAATGTAATAGCAATATCCTTCGTGGAGTCGCCATGGTTCAGGCGGTAGCGCGTCTGACTACGAATCGGGCGGCCCGGGTTCAAATCCCGGACAGGACACTGGAGACTTTTCTCTCAGTGTTCCTATGTCTCGCGCTCTGAGTTGCACTCAGCCTTCTATCAAGTGTTCTTGGTATTGCTCGGCACCTTAGAAAGTAAAGGCGGTTGAGCGTGGGACTGACCACCCCAACTCACTTCGTACCATAGGTCGAGAATATTTGGAGCGCTACCTCCACATCTCCCATGCGCCGTTGCGCCCAGAGGATAGCTTTAATAATAGCCTTCGTCTTAAGTCAGTTTTCTAAAGCTGGAAGAAAATGGGCGATTCTTGTAAACAGAAATAAGATCATGAAGCTTCTTCAATAACACAAAATTTAGACATGGATTTCTCTCTCTCCCTCTCTTTCTTTCCCTCCCTTCTCAGTGACATGTAAAAGAACTGCTTGAGGTTCTACTCGTCAATCTTTTCATTGTATTCAGTACTTATGATCATTTCCGAAGTGTTTTTGCGCTGGTGCAAAGTATCAACTTTCTGATGGTTTATTATTTCATTGTTTCCACACAGTGCTACATATGTGTGAGTAACATGATCCATTTTAAGGATGTTTTTATTGTATGTGCATTCGTATGGGTGTGTTAAAAGACTTGTGTCTCATATTGCCCTTTTCTTTTCATCTTGCGTAACAGCGAATAAAGTTCTCCCTATCCTACACCACCTCGTTTTCGGCCTTCTTGTGGTCTGTTATACAAGAAGACTCTCTTCTTGTATAACCAGCAAATGTTGTAAAAACAGCGCTGCCCGTCGACAACTTTCAACTCAGTGATTACTAAGGCTAGAAAGGTGATTGAGGTGTCATTGGAAAGGTCTCGGCAAGACGAGTTCAAACCCGTCTCATTCATTCAGATCACAGTGGCGAGTTCCGGGCGAAGGGAATCCACAACTTAGGAACTTTTAGGGCTAGAAAGGTGATTGATGTGTCGATGAGATGAGTCAAACCCCTATAGATCATACATATCGCATGAGCGGTTCATAACTCAGGAACGTGGTTGAGGTGTCCTTGAAAAGATCTTGCTGCACGGTAGCACATTTGCATAGCCCCTCAACTGGGCCCCTCTTCACTTGTTTTGGAAAGAAATTGTGATTCATTAGCAACGAACACAAACTTTTCTTAAGTTTTTTTTTCAAGGTCATTAATTTCAACATGCATTTAACTTATCACCTGCCATGGTGACAACTCTTTTGTTTGAATGAACTCCTTGTTGCTATGGCTACGAAGAGGATCTGACGTCAAAGCTTAGTCAGTTCATTGAAACTTAACTGTCTGAGTCCTTCTTCTACGCTATTTTTAGCTTACTTTGAGTCATTTCTCATTTTCCTAGAATTCTGTTAAATACCGTATATAGAGCGTTGTAACAAAAAGCAGTGCACTCCTGACGGAAGAATGAACTCCGAACATCAAAATAAGGAAAATGTTATCTTAACGCTGTTAACCACAGCCGCCATCTTGGACACTTTACATTGATCTATTGTGGGAAATGTTTTACCCGTCTTATTCCTTTCAGAAGTGGGATTTTCAAGTTATTTTTTTCATAAAGTGAGCGTTTTTCCTGAAGCTCAAAAAGGGACACCTTGTAACATCACTTCGTAAATAAATAAATTAATTAATAAATACATTCTGAAGACACTTATAATAGTTGTTAGTATGTATCCCGTTATCATTATATATAAGTACAATTAATTATTTAATATTTACTAAGACACTAAAATTAACTAAAACGTTTAAACTTTGTTACTTACTACTTTACTACGTTCTGGCTGAATATGAAAGAAATAAATTGTATGTTTTTTGAAACAAGGTTTTTGTTTTGGAAACAAAGCTTAGATTGCTTTCAAAACTTTCAAAGCAGATGCAAAACAAGGCTTGAATTTTTCATACGATTTCATGAAAACTTGCTGCTTGACTATGTATAAAATAGAGTCAACATTCTGAACATTATGATCTGCAGGTAAGTGTTTATTTGATTTTATACGCTTTTCAATTTGACTTGATCATTTATGAGTAAACACTACATTCAGTTCTTCACTTATCACAATGAACATCACTATCTGAAATTGATTTTCGGATTTTAAAAAAAAAATGATTCAAGATTAGAGTAAAAGAAACACTTTCTTTTAGGATTGATATTTTTAATCTAAATTCCTGCATAGGTTAGTCGGTACCGCGCTCGACTTCTGTACGACCGGTCCCGGGTTCGATTCCCGGTGGGCGGCTCAAAATTTCGGTGTTGACCCAGCATCGTGAGGACACTTGGGTAGCTACTTGAATAAAAGAAGTAGTGGACTCTGGTCATGAAAGTCAGATACACGGCTGCAAAGAGGCGTTACGCTGACCACGTAACCCTCTAATAACTTGAACGTAATATACAGTCGTCTGACAGACCAAGGCTCCTAAGAGGCTTTCGCGCCACCCAGTTTAGTTTAGTTTAGTTTATTGTTAGTCTAAATACCGCTGCACGTACCGTATTCCAAACAATATTGGAAATCACAGCTGCACAAAGACTGAAAGACAACATTTAAGTCTTAAATTAACTGCATTCAATGGAGTGGACAATATCCAACTTCACCAACTCCACTCTCACTTATAAGAAGTGGGACATTTTCGAGTCCCCAGATTTTTCAGGGTACAGTGGGACAGGCGGCTATTAAGTGGGTCGCCTTATTGTTTCATGTAATTTGTCTTAGTAACTATTTTCTCTTACATGGAGACTGTCAACATTGTCCTACCGAAACCTCCCTTCAATTTGTTTGTAAGAGTAGATCACACCAAAATAACACTCCACACAAAATTTGAAGTGCCAATTCGAACTCCAAATAGGAAAAAAAAAAAAATGTCAAAAATTAATTTTTTTTACTGCCATAATATAAACCTAGTTGGCTACACTGCTCGAGTGCCAGGTGGAGTAGGGATGGCATTAGTGCTATTTTCCGTAACAGTTATAACAGGAGCTGTTATGTACAAATAGATGTTAAAACTAATACTTCAAACAGCAGTTCTAAAATAACCGTCTACAACTTGGAGTTCTTTGTTCCCAAATGCAATATTAAAGCACAATTTTAGATTAAAAATTTAGCGAATATTCCCTGTCATGTATATATGAAAGATATGTCAGTATTTGCAGTTATCAGAAGTCTTGGAAACGCACAGATTTCTTTCACATTTTTAAAATCAAATAACAACGCTTCTTTTGTGAAAACATCCTTAATGGTCAGCAACAGTGCAATGATTCTATGCTATTTGAGTTGGCTACAGCTAAGGGAGTTTAATAATCAACATTTTATACATTCAAGTACGGTTTTATTGTTTCTTCTTATCGCCTTCCACTTGTATTTTAAAGATAGTAAAAAGAGGACCAACACACGAACATATGAAACGTAAAATATTTTATTATAATAGCTGCCTTCGTTCAAATATTATATAGAGAAGAACGGAAAAATCAACCGAAAACGGATATGTAATGAAGAATTGTTGAAGAAATTAGGCGAGATACAAACAAAAGTGGAGACTGTTTAGGACATTGGCTACGCCGTGATTGTATACTAAAGGATCCAGTTAAAGGCCTGTTGAGATAGGAAGAAGACGAACCAAACTCCTTGACACTATTAAGAGAGATAAACTGTATGCTAAGTGAGACAAAAAGAAAGACGCGAGATCGGGATGAATGGAGAGGTTCTAACTTGACTTGAAAAACCTGCCGTTTTCGGCAGAACAGTAATGAATATGTTCATTTTGAATTTATTTATGGCCTTTAGTCAACTTTGGCTTAGGCCGAGATAGATTATGTTGTAAGGAAGTCAAGCAGGGCCTAGCTCGAAAGTACCATCCCAGCATTTGCCTGGTGTGACTGAGGAAACCCTGGAAAAAACTCAATCAGGATGGACAGCCGCTGGGATCGTCCTATAGGGCATTCTGATTGCTACCCAGCGCTCTACCAACGTGAGAAGAATTGTGTTTTAGCGACAGTAACGCTTTTTTAGTAAGTAACCCATTCGTTAGAAATTGTTAGAACTTTTCAAATGGAAGGCTACGACCCTCAAAGGCCTGTGCAAAACGTCATGTGACGTACCGAAAGCAAATTCTCGGGCACTCTGTGCTAGCCACTACTTTCTCGATTGCTCAGCGCTTGAAATGGAAGGACGAGAGAATAGCGTCTCCTAATTTTCCATATTACAGTGGAAAAAATCACTGGCAATTATACATACAAAGGTTAGAGACTGTTCCTTTAGTATGTGCCATTGCACTCCTGGCTTTCCTCTCTAGTTGACCTGGCCGAGGGACTTCATCCCTCAAATTTAAAATGAACTTAAGCTGTAATAGCTTCCAAAACAATCCATAAATATTTGTAAATTAAAATTGCAAAAGAAATTAAATAAAAATGCAATACAATTTTCTACAGTCGGCTCATCCAGCCAGGGATACTGCCAGAGTCCCTCAATGCGGGTGTCACCCCCTACAATTCGTCTATCAAATGCCTTCAACTTCAAAATTTTTGCTGCTAAAAATCGATAGAGTCCTTGCAAAACTCTATTTGCACCTGCCTAAACCCCTAAAAACCAAATGTTCTGTCAAAATCCTTGCGAGCGTTTCGCGTTATTTTAAAGAGTCAATTGTTCTAGAAATAAAAATAAAAATTTGCAGACTTCAGTGGTCATGAAGTTCAACACGCGAGTTTTAAAATGCTCAAACAAAGTTTTAAACCATCAAAATTAAGGAACTGCAAAGTACTGGATTACTATTAGGCTCCAGTATTGTACGATAAGATAAAATTAATTGTATGGGGCGGTAACAAGTCCTAACAGCACTATGGCTTACGGCCGTTCCAATACGCAGTATTTTACGAGGAAGTCAAAAAGGGATAGCAGCCATTTTTGACTGAACTTATGACGTCACACATGCAGATCAACTAAATAACAAACCTACACATTTCGGCTCTACAACACAACTTACGACTGACTAACGTTCGTGTGAAAAAAAAAAAGTTACAAGCTTACTGAGACAATTAATTCCTCGTACAGTAATACCTCGTTCAGTCGGATCTATTGGGACCGAGGCCGGTCCGGGATAACGAAAATCTGGGTTACCCGGAGATTGTGGCGAAAAATCGGTAAAGTGAAGAAAAACATAACTAATAGTATATAAAATCGCTATTTAATGAAAAAAAATACTGTACTTAGAGGTATATAGTAGTGCATTTATGGCTACACAGCAAAACACATTGAAAAGTTTTATATATTTTCCCTTCGTACTACGATAACAATACATTAGAGAGAGAAGGAAAGTGAAATATATTTTTATAAGTTGTAGTAATTTCAGTCCGGGTTATCCGCAGTTAAAAGCGGGGCCGGCTTAACAGGGTTGTACTGTATATCATTTTAATAATGGAAGTCTCTATGCAACACATTTTCATTAAGTAGTTTCTAAAACAAACATTATTTCATTAGTTTTTTTGTTTTATCCATGTCTTAGTGGTGGCTATCGACTTACTACTGCTTCATTTTTTTCTAACCTCCAACTCCCTCCCGCGCGCACATTTCTCAAAATAAGACAAGTGTCGTCACTTAGTAACGACATCAAAATAGTCGTAATTCAAAATTGACTTTATTTTGTTGGCAAAAGTCCCTCTTTTTTTTGTCTTCTCCTCAACAGGTCATGGCTGCTGACAAGAAAGATTTACTTTTTTGATGAACTATAGTTTGCCCTGTGGTTGGCTGAAAAATGGTCTCCCCCTCTTCGTTTTGTACCCGTCATCTCCTGCAAGACCTCCTTTCTAATTCCCCTCATATTACTGATATACATACACCAGCGAAGAGAGAGAGAAAATAAAATACATCTCTTAACAAGTTTGTTTTCGAACGTAAAAAACTTTTTTTTTTTCACTCGAACACAGAAGGAAGAATCAAGAGGGCGTGCTAGCAACGAAGATCATGTGATGGACAATGTAAGCAAAGCAAAATACACACACACGCACACACACACACACAAAAGGACACAAACAGTTCAAAGTGGATTTTCATATGGCAGATTTGTTCTACACAAACATCCAGATAACAGTTAAGTGTGCAGATAAATTTCGATGTTGTCAAGTGATTTACATGGGGCAGTACGTGAATAATCTTGCTCAACAGAACAAAAAGATCTATTTTGTCGTCGCTCTGTTAATCCTACGTTCTTGTTTTTTTCCTTATACATATATGAAGATTACGTTCGAAACTAGAAGAAAAATCAAGGCAATATTTTGAAGGCAGTTTTCGTCAGTTTAGCAAACAATTACGAAGTATCTCGTCGTATAGTGTTCTTATAAAATTAGAAACAAAATGTTCGTACACGGATGTACTATATAATGTACTGTGCTTATAAGCACACCTCAAAGTGCTACAAAGTTCTTTATTGTGACACGCGTTTTAGTGATTATTTTTTTTTTTTCACTTCATACTACTTTTTATTACTGTTAAGACTCCTTCAGTTGTTTCAAACAGTTGTTACCGCTCCCCGTTTGCTGTGTTTCCCCTCCCCTTTCTCCGGATTCCCCCTTCCATTGAGTTCTTGGACCGCCTCTCCTCCGGCTTGCTATAGCCTAGTTTTCTTCCTTACCTACGTCCGCGCACATAATAAGCTTTTAAGCTTTTTCCTTTGTGACTTCAACTTCCAAGACTTTATAATGTGTGCGTGTATGTTTTAAAGCATGTATGTGTTACTACTTCTGTATATATGTATGTGTGTTGTCGTCGCGGTTTGGAAAAAATCTACTGCTTTGAACCGGTCGCTAAAAAACCAAAGAAGTTGAGATGTTGTTATGTGCATAATCAAATCACTTTTTTTCTTCGTCCTCCATTCCGTCGCTCCCTCTACAGATGAACACCGAACTATTAACCAAGAAAGCTGTTTATTTTTTTTAGTAAGTGTCGATAGTGAAAGAAGATATTTGTTACGAAACAAAAAGTCGGTTACGGAAGTTTTGAACCCGAGACATCAGAAAGATATCTTAATTCTCTGTGTGTGTGAGATCGATTTTTGAAATCACATTGCCTTTGATAGATCAAAAGATAAAAGTCCAGAACTTTGAAACGAAAGACATTTTACCTAGAATATGGCATCAAGACAGGAATATATCAGAGCATTGGGTAAGTAATTTTATGCTTTTTTAAAATATATATATAAAGACAAAAAGCAGTTGTGTATTTCTTTATGTTAAGATTTGTGTACAGAGTATCAATACTCAGGAACTATATGATGTATGGAGATGTGATATCAATAGTATCGTGTATATAAAATTATTTACACACACACACACAAAAAAAAAAAAAATAGTGCTAAAAATTAACACTTTCCACATATTTCACAGGCTTAATTTTAAAAGAAGGAGGGCGCAGTGTACATACAATAAAACAGTGTATTTTGATTATTTTTTCGGTTTGGTTTTAACTGAGGAAGTCAAAATAAACCACACACGTATACGCTTGCCAACTCGATGTATATGTGATGTTGAAACACGTCACCAACACAAAACCGCACAAAGCATAAAAATCACTTGTTCGCCTTCACGAACCGCATAAACTTTTTTTTTTTTTTTTTTTTTTTTGCGCTTTCTTGTAAGTACACAACACAA
>JAGDQP010076230.1:0-10078 GCA_022664845.1 Lepisma saccharinum
TCAACACACAAACATGGCGGCGTGTGAATACTAATAGCGACACTTCGATTTATGAATGACACTACTTTTATACGAAAAATCATGTACGTGTCGAGTGAGTGAATATGATTATTTAAGGTCAGGTTACAAAATTGTGTTCATTATACGCGATGCGCATGACGTTTGTCATATACTCCATGTGCTGATTCCAAACACGCAACCACATAAACAGTCCCAACTAATTTTTGCTCTCATTTCATACTTCCATGACTTGAAGCTTCGTTAAATTTTGCAATTGAACACTTCCACTCATGTTGCAAATCTTACATTTGTGCTGCAAATTTTACATCATTTTGTGGGTCATTAAGTAAAGTTTACCCAGCAAATAATAAAGCTAATGGAAACAAGATGATTAAATATCCCTTTACCCCACTTCGTGAATTATTTACAAGGAAATGAGTAGTGTAGAACGTACACATTGATCAGTAGCTGGCGGACGCAGGGGTTCCAAAAGTGAAGTTTATCCATATGATTATGAAGCAAACATAATATTCATAAAATGATAATGAAAAACAATAATACAATTATTAAACATTACCCTACTTTTCACCTTACCATATCCCTTTTTTCATGCGAGAGTACCAGTTGCGGGTAACAAAAAAAAAGTTTAAACATTCATATTCAGTTTCATGAAGTACATGAACTTCGCTGACTGTTGTGTGTTTTTATAATTACTGTGAAGTATATAAATACAGAGATTCTGTTAGACCACCCAATGTGTAACCCCCGAAAATTCTTGAGTACAACCTTAATTTTTTTTAGAATTAAAAATAAATAGGAACAAAACTGCAAAACTCTGTTTACAAGCTCTAATTTTGGCTATACCCTCCCAAACTGAAAATCTTAATTACTTTGTTAGTTGCAACCAGGCGAAATAAAACGCATCCAAAAACCGAAGAAATTTGTTCTCTGTCTATGAACTCTCTCATGAAAAAATCATTAATTTCAATTACTGTATTTCTTGTTTGTCATTGCTTGAAATCGTGCTCATGTTCTTCGAACTACCTGTTAAGTTCCGCTTTACTTTACTTTATGGGCAGCAAAAAACGTAAAATTTACACGAGAAATGTAACATTCCTAACGTGCCTAGAGGTGTTCAAATCCTAAATGTAAGTTTTGAAATGAAGGTGTAAAATGAGAGAGAAATAGGGAAAGGTGCTAGGGACTATTTAGTTTTTCCGCGTTGGGGGTTAATACATGCATTTTTTACAAACCCATGTACATCGTGTATAATAAAAAGCATCGAACTGGACTTCAACTAACCCCTCTTGACTGGCCCGAGATACTGTCCGTGTTTTTTGTGGCAAAATACGAGTAATTCATAAGACGAAGTTTCGCCATAACTCCCCACGGGGATATGCTTATTATATGTTGATGAACTTCATATTAATGAAATAATAATGGCATATAGCTTTTCGTAGCACTTTTTGGAAGCTGGGTTGCCGGTAGGTATTTATAGAAGTATGTGTGGTAATTGTTTGCAAGGAAATAAAGCATATAGAGCCTTACATATAGCACGGAAGCTGCGGCCATAACTTGGAGTTTATCTATTTTCCCAGAGTGTATAAGAATATACGGGCCAGCGATCTAAAACCGTCGCGCATACGTAAACAATAAACTTTGTAAACTTAATTTTGTATGGGGGATTTTTAGTAACTGAATTCGGTCCGTCACGATTATGAATGCGATGCTAATTAAAATTCAGATCCATGCACCAGCCGGGATTCGAATCCGGGACCTTCGAGTCGCTTACGTAGCCCCCCAACCCACACGGCTACCAGGTCTGCGTCACATATACGTATTTTTTTAGATAGTAACTCAACTCTTTACGTATGTGTGTTTGCTACCTTATTTCTTTATTCCACAAATCTCTTAATGCAATCAAACATTCATATTTCTTACTTCAGAAACTAGCGAATTTGATGCGTATTTTGTTTAAAACTTACTGTGCTATCCTCATTCTACTGTTTTCATAATTCCTGAACAACTCCCTAGATGGCGAAATAGTATAAATCCATTGCCAACCGTCACACTGTTCCCACTAACCAAAAGTTAAGTAACCACCAGTTAAAAAGCAAATGAAAAACGGATATTAAAGTTAGAGTTCAGGTTAACTTTAACTAGCAGTTAGTTCACTGGAAAGATAACTGGACAATGAAAAACTAGCCCTTAGATAATTAAAGTTATTATGAAGTATCTTTTAGAGAGTGCATACTAGTCATAGATTATATCTTTAAAGTCATAGATTTGCTATACGTTTGTGTTAAAGTATTTTAAGAAGAACACCTCCGCTCATTTGGAATAATAGTGACACTACTGAAAAGCTTGCGCTTTTATTTGTCCTGGTTGAAAGGCAGAAAAAAATATCCTATTTTTATTAGGAGAAATGTGAAAAGTTGACATTTAGTTTTGGAAAAGGGGCAGCTGAATCGAAGAGGTCTAACAATTGAGCCTTCAAATGCTGGTGCTGTTCTACTCGAGCTCTAGATAAAATGGGCTATCTGAAGACGTCGTTGTTCCAATCTGGTGACGACATACGTTATTAGGAAATTATCTGAACACTTCAAAAACTAAGAAACACAATCAAAGCGTAAAAATCATACAAAACTTACGCAGGGTGAGTGGGCGGTGAAAAGAAAAAGGGGTACCGCTACCTAATGCACAAAACAATAAAGTATGACTTATATACTTACATCTTCGAAGTGTATTATTCCAGCGTTCGTCTGGTGCGACTGAAGAAAAACTTACCTGAAGGTGGAGAACACTTGGGTGTACTCCGGGGGCTAAACATATAGCTACAGGTAGGTATAGGGATCTGACGAACACTAGGACAATCTGACTCATGCATACACAGGTTCTAATCAAGGGACGACGGACATATCATCATATCTGAGAGAACGCCTAACATAACGAACAAAGGTCTCACCAAGTCCAAGGAAGTTAATTGTTGGCAACGGGGTTTGGGCCTGGGTCTGCTCGAACGGCGGCGAGATGGCTCCACAAAGTACAGGCGTGCTGCGCATATAATTGTCTTCCACTCATACCTCAATGGGTGCCTCTAGATATTGCGGTTCAGGCCGTGGTCTGGACCAGCGACAGGCCGAATTGCAAAGCAGAGTTGGCAACGGTTATTTACTCAACACTTTTACCTTATTTGGTCTGTTGTTATCCTTGTATGATTGTGCCGCCGCTATTTATTGCAAACCCAGGATTCTCAGGAATCTCTTACTAGTTTGTCGTATTCTTTTCTGTCTGGTTTTAAGACAGTGGCGTATTCTAGGGTCTATATCATGAAAGCCATCTGTGAAGGAACCGGAACCCCTATCAGCTGCGGTTAACCAAACATTGACACCACCGCCAGGAAGATTCCGACAATATATTTTCTCCGGCGTTGCCACTTTCTCGAAGCAGATGGCAGAAGTGAAAGGTGATCATATCTTTTTCCAAAGAGAAAAAGGTAGGAAGAAGGAAAAGGGAAAGGAAGGGGAGAATAGCAAAGGAAGGAGTGATAACGTTTGGGTCGAAACCACACATATTCCTTCCACATGTCTGAATCTGAAGAAAACCTATGGTGACCTAAAAACACCTTGTTTTGGACGAGAGAATACTCGCTGAATTACCTTCAAAGTGACTTTCCCATCGTCTCTACAACAATATTTATATTAAAATTTTTACACTTGTATTATTTTGACTCAGATCCTTAGGTACGATGCTGTTTCTAAGCAGCAATCTAAATTATTACTGCAACGGAACTATTATTGTAAAAAAGAAGACCAATGTAGAATGAAAAGGTAAAATTCTAGTGATAAAATATATTTTCGTTTAAGATAGTTATGTTTTAATTTATATATGTTCGATTTTCGATAAATTATAATAGCTCGTTGCGATACAACAATGAATTATTTGCAAAAGTCGACAGTAAATGTAATATTATTACAAAAGATCAGTGAGAATAATATGTACTAGAACCTGGTGTTCACATATGTCAATGAAAGCAACAAATTGTCCCAGTTTATCATTTGGAACCTGATGTGCACATAAGTGCACTTCAAAGTTTATACAATTATGTTGAATAACACAAATGTCAGATTCACAAGCAAACTGATTTTAAGAATTTACAATACTTTTACCTTATATAAATTAGTAAACATTTCTCAATAAATAATCAATTTCATGGAAAATAAATACTAAATTCCATACACTTAACAGCAACCGGGTTTTCCATTACAGTATACTTATTGTAAGACACTAGCTAACGACATGTTTGTCCACGCGGGAGCTAATTATCACACTGAAAGGCGCACATCGATTCCAGGAAATGATTGTAGAAAAATTAGTGTTGGCAGCTTTATTTGCAAAAGAACCAGATTTAGACAAACCTGATGTACACAAAAGTTACCATCAGGGCCGAAAGGGCTGGTTACGGTCAAGGTGAACACAAACGTGATTATGATCGGAACCGTTCTTTTTCTAGTACGAACCGTATATGTAATCAGTGTGGTTCGAACTACTTGGAGGCTAACAATTGCCCTGGTAGGAAATCACAATGCGTCAAGGTCACTGGTCTAACATGTGCGTTAATAGAAAACAGTCACGTAGATATAGTCCTACTCGTTATTGATAATCCCATCATCATTCATCCGGCTTGAGCTAAAGTTGACTAAAAGGTCATAAAACTAAATTCAAAATGCAATTTATGTATGCACGCACTGTCCTTTATTCTGGAAACGGAAGAGAAAATGGGACACGAGCTTTATCTCCAAAGAATGATTCGCGAGATTGACGCTGTGTAAAATATGACAACTTAGCAGTGAAGATAGTATCTTTTGCTGGAAGTCAAAAAAGTAAAACATCGCTTGACGTTCACTTTAAATTTTCTGTATAATGCCAAAAAATATTTGTTATTTGAGATTATTCCTACATATACTGGCTCACCATACTACAGATATAGGACTTTAATAAACAAATACTGGACAGTTAAGAAAAGTACAATCATAGGTTCAAGTTCGTGGGGTTTATTTAACAGAGTTGTTCGAA
This sequence comes from Lepisma saccharinum, assembly GCA_022664845.1. Classification (NCBI taxonomy): domain Eukaryota; kingdom Metazoa; phylum Arthropoda; class Insecta; order Zygentoma; family Lepismatidae; genus Lepisma; species Lepisma saccharinum. The sequence continues at coordinate 5,077 of JAGDQP010076230.1, forward strand.
GTCCACTTTGCAGATTTTTTAACGAACTAATTGACCTGGCTTCCGTCTAAAGAGGGCGTAGCCCACTCTCGCGAAGGTGTAGAGCTCGAACTATAAGTAACACCATCAATCTTTTGTTCGGCAACTGGCAGTTTGGTCTTGTGGTTATCGCATGGAGAAACTAATTCAGAGATCCCGAGTTCGAATCACGGCGGGGCAACAATATTTTCTTTTCTTTTTTTAGTTCAAAATATATTTTTCTAAGTTCAAATTTATTATTAATAATTGCTTTCTTGCATTTTTCGTAGATTACATACAGTAATGTTAGTGAACAAATAAGTTAGCATGTTAACGTGGAGTTTAGGTACTAAAAGCTAGGATGTATATCAACCCACCAGGGCAGGATGCACACCAAGCGAAGCGAACCAGGGGCACGGGTGGCGTGAGCCGCGGGGGGAAGGGCCCAGTCCCCGGTTAACGGCGTGTTAACTTTCTATTCCACATTGTTTCCATGTTGGTTCATCTTAGATGGAAGTAGAGAAGACTTCCTGAAGGACTTGGGGCTAACATTGGAGTTGCTGTCAGAACTAGAGGGGAAAATAAGGAAGAATATTACAGTACCAGCAGTAGGTATGGGCCTACGGGAAGCAGGTGCGAATGCAGTTCTGAAGAAAATAAAGGAATATGAAAATAAAATTCAACACATAGGAATAGAAATGATTATAAGTGATCAAAACTTCTTCAGAACTATTTCAAAGACATTAGAAGATTTAGAAGCAGTGGAACAAGAAGAACAAAAAGAGGAAAATATAGATACATCGTCAAATGTGGATCTAGAAATAGAAAAAATAAAGAAATAAATGAAGAAAACAAAGAAGAACTAGCACATGCAATCAATGAGAAAAGAGAAAACAAACAAACAAATACGAAAAAGAAAGGAAGAACCTGGAAATCCTGCATACCAAGACTTTGTAAGAAGAAAGATGGAAATAAACAAACTACTAAACAGGAAGAAGAGGAGATATAACAAACAATATATCCAGGCACTCAGGAAACAGATAAGGAAAACAGACTAGATGACCAGCTGGTAGAAGAAGAAAGGTTGACTTTGACCCGAATATACTCTATGAAAACCTTAATTTAAACTATATTCTAACCAGGCTTGAGGAGCCACAAACTCTGACGGCGGCCTTATGAGTGTAATAAGAAGTTAACATCATCGTGGGAAAACCAAACGTTCCCAGTGATCGAAGAGGTGGACAAAATTAATCTGAGGTCCAATGGCATCACCACTGACCCATAAGACATGTTAGCGTTTATTCACAAAGTTTTTGAGAGGAGGGAGGAATCTTTCCAACTGAATAACGTGTATAGGCAGTTCGTTATGGCGTATGGAAGGATTGCATTTAATCCAGTGGAGAAGTTCCCAGCATGCTGCGTCCGCACACGACAGCCATAGTTATGTTTAAGATAGTACAAGGTAATCAGGATAGATCAAAACTCGCAACAGCAGAAATCAGACACTATTGAGAGGAGCAAAGTGTGAACGTGGCATGCCTCCAAGAACCATACATTTACAGGAAGTTAGTTAATATGCCAGTTAGCGTCGTAGCGATACTGCCTAATGATCAAACTGCCCATGGTAGCAGTTGTAATATTCAACAGGATCATAGATGCTTTAATAACATACTTAAGATATGCAGATAAATGGACCCTGTGTGTGAATGTTTCCAGGGGAAATTATAAAGTAACCATAGTGAATATTTATTGTCAGTTTTGCCTCCCGAGTGAGGTTTTTGTACAGAAAATAGATAATATAATGAATGGAATGCAAATGAAAAATACCATAGTTTTGAGGGATTTTAATGCTAAGTCTCCGCTCTGGCACTGCACAAACGTGGACAAAATGGTGAGAAGTTCGAGGAGTTTATTGAACAGCACACTCTTACTGTTCTAAACAGAGAAGGTCAACCACTTACGTATATGGGTAGGGCTGAAGCGGGGTCTAATATTTACGTAACTTTGGCAAAGGGAAGTATTTGTAATCGTATATATAACTGGTCCGTAGACGAGCACGCGACTTCTAGTGCCCACAACGTCGTCCGCTTTGACGTGAATGACGAAGATAACAAATTAAATCACGAAATAACCAACGAGAATAATAAATTTAATTATAATATAAATAAATTAAACAAGAAAAAATTCATAGATAATCTTGTATTACCATCAATTAATCGAAATTGTGACCTTCAAAATCTCATCCTGGAGCTTGAGGAAGCAACTACGGAAAGCCCCAGGACCAGATCAGATAAAATATGAAATTTTTAGAAATAATGTAGATATATGGACCCCTTATTTAACCAGATTGTTTAATGAATGCATAGAATAGTCAATCTTTCCGAAATCATGGAAGGTAGCAAATTTGGTAATCTTCTTGAAAAGTGTGGACAAAGATAAACTTAATCCAAAATCTTATAGACCTATATGCCTCTTGAATACAATAAGCAATTCCTTTATAAAAATGTTGGCTATAAAAATAAATAAAAAAGAGATAACCTGGAGAACTGCAAACTACAGTGCAGCTTTCGCCCCAAAAACCTACAGAGGATGCTATCAACGAATTGTGTAGTAACATATATGCTTTAAGAGACGAAACCTGCAAATATGTAATTGGAATTTTCTTCGATATTATGGGGGCATTTGATAACTTATGGTGGCCCTCTTCGTTAGTATAAATAAGAAAGCTTAAAATCAACAGCAAACTATGCAAGTTAATATGAAATTACTTTCAGGATCGAAAATTCGAAGTAGATACAGTGGACGGGGTTGTGGTTAAGACTGCTACAAGAGGATGCCCACAGGGCTCGCTGCTGGGTCCAACCTTTTGGGACATAGTATTTCAGTCGTGCTTGGAGGTATTGAATGGAATGTAGCAGGTAGAGAGGGCGGTAGGATACGCGGACGACCTGGCAGTGGTGATCAAGGGAAACAGTCGATTGGAAATTCAAACAAAAGCAAACGAGGTAATAGAAATGATGACATCATGGTGTAAAGCAAATAAATTAACAATACCTTCCGAAATATCTTCCAATATCTTCATAATGCTGTGAATGAATGCATTGTAGGCATTGTTTTCAGAAATTGAGGTTGGGAGATTTGTTCCTGTGTGATAAACCCTACAATGGTCATCCACATACCTTCGATGACGAGGTCCTGAAGGCACCCTTAAGAGTAGTGTAGCAGCCAAGTATATGGAGAGCTTGCCCAGCGCTTCCAGGTTTCTGATGAAACTACCAGACTTCACCTGTTCCGCATATGTTCCTACAAGTTAAGCAAATTGATACCCTACACACTGTCGCAAGCCAACTAGAACCGACAAGCGACACCCTGTTTGTCCTTGCTTTCTCGGCACCGTAGCACACCCGTTCGATCGAGTGCTCAATAGTGACAAAAGGTGGGTCCTGTATGAGACTCCCAGACATCCTAGGCATTCGTTGTCATCGCTGGCCCCTGTGCCTCCCAACACAAGGCCATCTCTATATCCACCCAAGATCAGGCTCTGATCTGGTAGACTAGTCACCAAGTGGTGCACTACGAGCTGCTACAATCTGTTAAACTTGCACTTTCAGTAGTTGGAACATATGCAACAGGCACAGTAGCAGAAGGAGGCACCATTGGTCAATCCCAAGGGTATACTGTTCCTGGCTAACAATACCAGGCTACATGTGGCGCGGGTGGGCAGATATACCATACAGCCACTTGACTGGGAGACACTGTGCCATCCATCGCACTCCCAGGACCTTGCGCCAGCATATTGTCATCTCTTCCATTCCTGAACAAGCACCTTCGTGCGAAATCTTTGTCAATGAGACAGAGTTGCGGCAGGCACTCATGGCTTTCTTTGCGTCCAAGACCACCCCACAGTTTACTACCTGGGCATATCGCAGTTGAAGGAACGCTGACGAAAGGTGTGTCTTAACGGTAAGCGACATTTTCTATGTACCTTTCTGTTTCTATAAAAATCGGTACGAACTTTCTTAGTTGTATTATACATCAGTTAGTTCACGTATCAGTTACCATTCCTGTGGCTACAGTGCATCTTGCAAAATAATGGATGAACTTTGATTTCAAGCAGCTTCAAATGCAGAGACATACGTAAAATTTAGAGTTAGACATAAATGTGCACAGGACCGGGTTAAGACCATAGGGAGACCTAAAGCCGGAAAATATAAGAGACCCAATTACGTTATCTTTATGATGACGAATTCTCACAACATTTTTAAAAAGATTTCTAAATTATATATAAATGAGTCAAGTCATTTGTTTATCGTAATATGTTTCTTAGTAATTTTTAAAAGGTTTTGGGCTACCTTGGTCGCGGGGCACTGGAGCGAGCGCTCCAAACGCTCCGCCCTTAAGATTTCCGATATAAACTTAATGCAAATAGTCGGATAATTCTTCACTGACTGAGTAAGTAGATTTACTACATTATCTTTCTATGATCATTTTTATATGAATACTTGACAACAAAATTATTTTTTAAACCGAAATTAAGATATAAAAAACAATGTAAAGAAAACAACTTAATGTGTATTAGTAAAAAACAAAATTAAAAGAACAATATACGTATAAACATCTAGAACCTAACAAAGGAAAATATATTACTGTATTTATGATGTCACATCACTGTTATTGACATATATAACTTTAAAAAAAGGAAAGAACTGTTCATTTGTTGGACTGGGTTGATTGAAAATTTATTATCCTATTAAACGAACTGCTATGTTTCTAAGGATGAGACCTATAGTTTTGTTTTGAAATGGGCTCCGAACTACTTCGTACAACGGACCCGGCGCTAATGACACCCATGACCACGCGCAAAAATTAAACATGCTAATCTGACGCCCACTCGAATGACTTGGTATTGAAATTAAAGCTAATTTACATCAACCGATTTCAACTCTTGTGATACTCAGTCGATTTCTACAGCTTGTCCGTACAATGGTGGTTAATCTTAAAATCG
>JAGDQP010076231.1:0-10078 GCA_022664845.1 Lepisma saccharinum
GTTTTTGTAATAATGGTTCAAATATTATAGATTACCATTTGCATTATTATTGTTACTTACATTTCATGGGTGATATTGTTAATGACATAGTACTTATTCTTTTGTATATACAGTTGATGCAATTGAGTATTTACACATAGGTGTTAGTTTCAGTGAATCTCACATTTCAATTCAAACATGTTGTGCTGTTGAAGAAATTTAATATCTTCTTTTCATTGTTTTAGATGTTAATATCATTTCACCGGTCACGTTAAGCAGCTGTTATATTAACAACAAAAGTTAAGCAGCTACTATATTAACAACTGGACAAAACGTTAAGCAGTATTTTACCGTTTTACAACATGATGTACACTACATATCGACGAGTATAAGTATTTGCATTAAGTTCTCTTTCAAACATCCAAAACTCAATAATACTATGTATTTTATAAAGCAAACGAAATATGTATTATAAGAATGTACAATTTGTCCATAGACAAACATACGCACGTCCATCATTGTCCATACATATACACATTATGTACACTACTGACTCGTGACACATAGATTAGTTTTGTGCATAATATTGCACTTCCATTTGTCTTTCTTTATAGGCATTAAGAAAGTATCCAGTCAGTCAGTTTGTCGAGCCTCTTTTATTCTTGTGATCACAGAGGTTTAATTTAAATTGAAAGAAGGAAAATGCAAACTATTCCTTCTATTTTCTAAATCTGCAAGAAAGCTAGATCAAACTTCAGTAAAATACAAATGATCATTTATTTAAAATCTATACTGTTTACAGTGTTTTCTTTAATGAATTTGCAGCAGAGCAGAGAGACTAATAATTCCCGTATTCTCCTGACGCCAGGTTTTATCACAATCTGAAGGTCTGAATGCTATTCCCTCCCAATTTGCAGAAAAATGAGAAGAAATCTGCTATTCCTCAGGAAAAGTGTTAATGTTCTTGTATTGTGGAGGAATATATAGAGCAGAGAGTGAGAGAGCAAGTAATGTTTGTAATATGAGGAAATAGAAAATAAGAAGTTTTCAGATTAATGAAATCAACAATTAAAATGTTACCTCTTTAATTTAGAACCCTTTGGTATGTAATGTATATCCCACGATTTTTTATTTTGGAACGTGTTAGAAACAGGCTATGTTTCGATAAGTAAAATCAAACTCAAGAAAATTAAAACAAAAATGAGTATAAAACATTAGAGGAAAAACAATGAAAAGTGCAAGAGAAACGATAAAACCATTCTAAGGCGAAATCCATTTTGTGGCTAGTGGTAAGTAATTTATATACGTAAACCTACATGAAGATATGCATGTATTGTACCTAGTTCATGGGGAAAACATTACGGAATAAAATATTCATGCTGCTAAGTTGAAGAAACCCGGAAGACATTTAGTTGAAATGGACGCTAGAGTTTCAGTCGGTGATGCTTCATATTGTTTTGGTTATCTAACATATTAAAATATTTAGGTTATATTTTTTTATAAATACAAATAAATTGAATTCTCCAAAAGAACGAATTGCATAACTGCATTTTAAAATTAAAATATATACTGTCACTGAGTCGTCAAGATATTAGCACTTAATAAACATCTTCAGTTTAAATTGTTTACGCATCCATAAAATAATCCAGTCAATTATATGGTCGTAGTGTGAAGTGTTTAGTTGGTAGTTATTCATTCATCAAGTTTCTTTCATTAATTGCAGAGTCTGATCTGCCTTCAAGGTTCGATAACTTCAAACTATGCAATAGCTATAGATGCAATTTCTTCTCCCGCAGACATTTGCTCTTATTCCTGGTATAATCAATTTTGTTTCGGTTATTAAAGAAACTTCAATGCTTGTAACCTCGCATGAAGAACTATTTTCTGTTTTAGTCAGTACTTCAATTCCTTGTAAGCCTTGATCTAATTTTCTTCTGCGGATACTAGTGAAATCGAGTTAAAGCAGCAGCTGTGTTGCGCCCATCATTTCCATACGTCCAAGGAAAGGGGTTGAAGGAACGAAAAACTTAATCCAGTGACAGGAAGGTTACCAAGCGTTGTATAGAATGAAGATTATTAGATCAGAGCACATCACGAAAACTACATATAGCATACGATTAATGAATGCGTTCTTTTTTTCTTTGGGCAAGGAATTAAAAAAAACTGATCTACTTCTTAGTTCAATTACATACGCAACACTTTAATGATAGACGTCCCGTTTCGCTTTCCTCATTTAAAACTCTTCTTGAATTTCGATATTAGTACACGTATATGTTTTTTTTTTCTTTATTTTTTTAAAAAATTCATTTATTTATAGAACTTGATACTGTCTGGAGAGGTCGTGTGGCTAGTTTCAACACTGATTTCTTTTTCATCTCTTCGTTCTCTGTAGTCACCAACTGCTTTCTACCGTAGTAGATTCACTAGTAGGTGGAGCTTCAGACCTTTCCCTTTCCTCAGGGTACGAATCCTCCCTGACCCAGATCATCAAAAGCGCTTCAGGAATCTGTGATGTGAGCCTCTCAATTTAACCTGTTGTTGCCGAAACAGGAGACCAAGTGGGGGGAAGCAATAAGATGGATGTGTAGCTTAAGAAACATATGTACACACACACACAAACATATATATATATATATAACTCAAGCAGTGTTTGTAGAGGCAAGTGATTCCTAACCGGTTTCTAGCTTGATTATATGATTACACATGAGCCGAATCCTCTGCTTCAATTTTAAATTAATATCCTTTTCTTCTAGTGGTTTACAATATCAAAGCAAGATCCCATTTGGCCTCACATACATCAATACAAATTTTAGTTGTAATGTAAGTCTATATTGGAAATGATGTTAATTTCGTAACATTGTCGTCCTCCAATGCAAATTTGTCTCTCGATTTTCCTATATGAAGTGTGATTATCCCCTAATAGGGAGAACTGAACATCACAAAGTCTATTCTCGATTTTCTTCTGCCACATATGAAGCGAATATTGTAACTGTTATTTTACAGTAGCTATCATAAACATTTCTTTGATATCAGTATTACTGAAAGTGATGTAGCCTACCCTAAATTTAATTGCTTTTGATTTGAAATAAACAAAATTTTATAATATAAGGAAATAATCTATGTTTTATGACACACCAACCAATATTAACCATGATTTGCACAGAAGTTAGCTTGAGACGAATATAAAGGCGTGGTAAAATATGTGCTACTCTTTCGGAATTAATTAACTGAACTATAACGCTACCAGTTTATTACAGAAAATAAATAAACAAGTGCTAAGTTTATGCTTTTATTGAACGTTGAAATTACTCTATTGAAGCCTCTTATCCATTGAATGTTGATCTTCCCTGACACTTTTTCCATTCCCATTAATCAAATAAATATTCTATCCTGCTGCTTTATTGCTCAAGGTTTTAGAATTCACTGCGTGCAAAAACCATTTAGGTAATTATATAATATTTTCAGTTTTACAGTAATTCTACAGCTGTAGTGATTTTAATATCGTATATGAAGGGTCACTTAAACAAGGAAACGTATTACACCAATGTAATGAGCAAAATAAATATCTTTTCATAGACTAGTATATATTCCATAATTGAGTAGCGTTTAAAACATTAAATTTGTGAAACTTTACTTCCTCATTGGCAAAGCAAAGATACAGTGAGTAAATAAATGAAGTTAAATAGAGTTAGAAATTATTCCATACAAGCAGACGACGAACATGCATGAAGCTACATTTTGGAAAAGGATAGAATGCTGCAAAGTTATGGTTTTTACTTTGTTACAAATTAGGACACATTTGAAAGAAGAATTTCTGGGTACTCGTGGTTAACAGAGTTCTTGTTACTATACTGGTATATATAGATGAAATATATGTGGAAGTTCGAGTATCTATAACAGGAAAATGAAAAGAAGAATATGAGGATGACAACTACTGGATTATACTAATAGACCATTGTGTCTGAGTGATAAATTGTTGTAATGACAGCTAATAGCTAAGTAAATTATTCTCTATTATTAGTATGGAGAGATACCATATCTTATTGGAAGAGAAAATTAATCTGTAAGCATTCTAACTAGTTGGACATGCTAGACTATAATGTTGTAAACTCGGAGCGGAGCCTCCATGAAGAATACATAAGATTAATGATACGGCCAATCTCAAAATGTAGTTATTAGTAGTATTAGCACAGGAATGGGGCACCAGTATTTATTTCTATAATTTTAGAGAACTGTTGTAAACAATATAACAATTTTCCAAAGTTTTAGTGAGTGTTTCGTACGTTTCAAAACTGAGTAACATCAAAATATGTCATGTGCAGAACTTACCTGAGACTCATATTAACTGAGAACTAAACAGATTGTCCCACTTATATTTTATACTAGAGTTAGTCAATGCGAGAGAAAGATAACCCACACATACATTACGAACGTTATTACTATTCCCTTGAAGTTACCTAACCTCTGTTTGCAATCATCTGTTTAATGTATCACTGTTCATTGTCGCATGGGCCCTGAAACATCCTAGATACCGTAACCTTTAACAGCGAACAGTGATACATTAGAAAGCAGACAGATGTCAGGTAACTACAAGGTACAGTAAGAGTAATTACTAATTACATTCTTGTAGTGTCTGTGTGGGTTAACTTTCTTTCCCGCTGCCCCCTCAGTTGATACTTTTAATTAGTTTACGTTTTGGTATGTTTGAGTGCTAGCTGCCAAAGGACTAATTCTAAATGGTACTGTTTTTGTGTCATACAAATGCATTCTTCAAAAGTTTTCGTAATACAAGAATATCTTTGATTTAAAGTTGTATTGACCAAGGTAGCTAAAATCCAGTACTTGTGTAATCTTTAAGTATCTAAAGTCATCTATGCAAAAGCTTGCGTGTTATAATTTTTACATAGTTGACAAAAAACCATTGTGAAAGTGTCTATCACGCTAACAAGATAACTATTTCTTGAAACAGAAAAAAGAAAGCTGAAACCATGTTTTGGAATCGTTATTTCAGTTAATGATGCGAAATTAACAGATATAAGAAGATAAAGTCACCAAACGGTTTATAAATTCGTAATATGGGATTGAATTTACAAATGTATACATTTCTTTATTAGAAACTAACCTAATCTATTACATATTAAGTATAATATTTTTGTTTCGTCGTCGATGCTCAATTTTCCACCCTCATGACAAAATTGGAAATTGGAGTAGAAAATATTATGAAAGATGATACGATAATAGAGAAACCTTACTTACATTTTGAATACAACGTTTATTTTAATGAAAACAACGTAGCTTTTGCACCATGTGAAACAACTCACTTCTATTTAACTAAATGAAGTTTACTGATACAGACTTTGTTTATCTTATGGAAGCGTATATTTATAGAAAATGAAGAATATTACTTTACCCTTACTTTTTGTAATCAGTTAAATTAAAGTTTCAATAGTTTTTATTCTGTGTACATATGAAGAGGTTATAGAAAAAAATAACCTCATCGTCAAATTTTTAAGTTGAACATTTTGAGTTATAAAGAAATATGATCCTTTCATATAAGCTGCTTTAACATAATCGTTTAAACAATGGTTTTAATTCATTTTATGGGTAGAAAGATGAATACACTTAGATTATTAACAAATGCAAAAGAGAACGGTTAATGCATGGTAAACCCAGAAGTATATTGTAAAGTCCTTGTTTATTTGAAAGTAAAAAATGACCATGACTAACAAAATGTTTATAAGCATATTCACGAACGACTTCTTTTCAATCTTAATTATGTCGTTTTTATTTGAATTCCAAGGTCAATCACTATAATTACACTTAATTCAGAATATTTATCTTTCATTACTCGTCATCTCACCCGTACGAACGTTAGTGAATAAGGGAACATATAGGGTTTGTCCTGTCTGTCTCCCTGGATCTCAGCAACTACAAGTTCAACAAAGTTGAGCCAAACAGAGTTGAGCCATACACCGTTGCATTCTTCATGATCTGAAACGGTGGGGAAACTTATGACTTTGACTCCAAAACCGACAAGCCCTTTTCATTTACTTAGTTTTCTCCATTTTCCCCATGTATTTTGACATGGTATGCTTGTCCCCCCCACCTCGATCTCAGTAACTGCAGGTTACACAGAGATGAACCATACACCGTTTGATTCGTCATGCTCTCAAACCTTGAAGAAACTTATCAGTTTGACTCTAATAGTGGCAGATCCTTTTAAATCACTTAGTATTATCCATCTGTATGTAGAGTTAAATTCTTAACCGCTGGAACTAGAAACACCAAATATGATATGAAGGCACATAATAGAAAATGGGTTAAGAAAATACTAAAAAATGTAGAAAAACTCGCCATCTTGGATCCGAAATGACCGCCAAACTTATTGCTGTATAGAGGGTAGCCTAAATGGCTAAAGTTAGAGAAACGAAATTTGGTACGAAGTTACATCATCACTAGTAGGTTACGAAAATATTACAACTTGTCCCCAAAGACTCCATCATGAATCCAAAATGGCGGACCCTAAAAATCCATTTTCCACACCATTTCAGCTAGAGATACGAAATTTGACATAAAGGTGTACTATAACAAGTAGTTTAGGAAAATATCACAACATTTTGAAAAAGTCGCCATCTTGGATTGAAAATGGCAGCCCAAAACCATTTTTCACACCGTTCGAGTTAGATAAATGAATTTTTTGTATAAAGGTGTACCATCATAAGTAGCTCACGACAATATAATACAACGTTAAAAAGTCGCCATCTTTAATCCAAAATGTAGGAAAATATGACATTTTGAAAAATTCGCCATCTTGGATTGAAAATGGCAGATCAAAAACCATTTTCCACACCACTGAAGCTAGAGAAACGAAATTTTGGTATGGAGGTGGATGACAAAGAGTAGGTTACAATAAATGGGACAAACTCCCCATAATAGGCCGCAACCCCCTGCGAGGGATCGGGGTAGATCTCTACCATGGGTGCGGAATCCCCCGGAGAATCTGGTTACGATAACCACCTGAGCTAGTCAAACGAAATCTGACATAAAGGTAAATTATCAAGACTAAGTTACGAGAAACACATTAAATAATCAAAAGGTCGCCTGTTGAATGAACGTTGAATTCAATATTGTCGACTAAGATTTATACAGAAATTATATTTCGCCCAAAAAATCGTATTTCCACTCAGAACGACGTTCATCATTGGTTTTAATGTATTTCGTACCCGCACGATTTTACTTCAGCGGTTCCATGTATTCGAGCTATTTTCGGCCGACATCTTGAAAAATGAAATTTTCCCTATATCTTCGGTATTTTTGCCCCAGTAGCACATACGTGTTTTAAACGATAAAACCGTTGAAAAGGCGGACATAAAACTGTTTTATCAGCGTTTTAAACACGTATTTTCTACTGGGGTGGGAATATCTCGATCCAACCTGTACATTTCGACTCTGACCAATTTAAATATATTTAAATCATTTTTAAATGTTTTTTAATGGTTTTCATGCATTTTCTGTACCACCGGCTGCCATCTTGGATAAACGGACTTGTTCCTATATCTTCGGCGTTTATGGGAAAATTTCAACTCAACCAACTTATTTCAACTCAAAGCAAAGTACTTTAATTGTTTTCATTTATTTTCGGTACCTTCGGTCACCATCTTGAAATAATAGACTTTTCCCTATATTATTGGTGTTTACTGTATAATTTCTACTAAACCAACATATTTCTACTCCGATCCATGTACTGGAATATTTCTTATGCAATTTCGGTACCACCGGCCACTATCTTGAAAAAATGGACTTTTTCCTATATCTTCGGCGTTAATGGGAATATTTAAACCAGATCAACATATTTCGACTCCAATCCATGTACTTGAATATATTTCATTCATTTTGGTTCAACCAGCCGCCATCTTGAAAGAATATACTTTTTTCTATATCTTCGGCGTTTATGGGAATATTTTAACCGAACCAACATATTTAGACGTTTCTTTAGTTGAATAAACAGTTGAAAAGGCGGACATAAAACTGTTTTATCAGCGTTTTAAACACGTATTTTCTACTGGGGCGGGAATATCTCGATCCAACCTGCACATTTCGACTCTGACCAATTTAAATATATTTAAATCGTTTTTAAATGTTTTTCATGTATTTTCTGTACCATCGGCTGCCATCTTGAAAAAACGGACTTTTTCTTACATCTTTGGCGTTTATGGGAATATTTAAACCAAAACATATTTCGACTCAAAGCGATGTAACTCACTGGTTTCCATATATTTTTGGTACCGTTGGATTCGCCATGATCAGAAACTATGAATGTGAGATAGATAAACCATACACCATTGGATTCATAATGGTCTGAAACCGTGGAATAACATACAAATTTGACCCTAAAATTTGTAGTTCCTTTCTATTAATAGTCGTTTGGTATTATCCATTTGTGCCTCTCCTAGATCTCAGAAACTACAAGTCCGACAGAGATCGTCTATACACCGTTGGATTCGTCATATACTGCAACGGTGAGGAAAACAATGAATGTGACTCTAAAATTGGCAGGTCCTTTTCAATCGCTTAGTTTTCTCCCATTGTGCCCCTAGGAAATTTCAGTAGCCACAAGTTCGACAAAGATAAGCCATACACCGTTGGAATAGTCATGGACACCGGTCGGAAAATCTATGACTTTGACTCTGAAACTGGCAGGCCCCGGGATTCGCTTAGTAACCTCCATTTGTTCCTATGATTTTAACTCTTTCTTTTGGACATGTTATAAAATAATTTTAATTTATACGGTTTTGCCTACAATAAAACCATTATTTTGTTTTCATGATGCTTTGAGAGTAGGAAAAGAGTGAAGCTTGAGTCATGTCCATATCATTTCTATATATGTTAAGATGTCTCACTCAAGTTTTGTTTTAATTGACTTACTATTACGAAGGATATACAGTGCAATAAACTTAATTTTATCATATAGTACATTATTCCAGAACTTAAGTAATATAAATATTTAAAAAAAAGCATTTAAAAATTGGGACAGTTCACGTTGTTCAAGTGTACATAAAAGCATGAAGACAACAATTGTATCACAAACTACCACTCATTTCCTTAGTGGTTTGAGCCCTGTTACAGTCAAAGTATCGAATAAATTTTAGGATGAAGAGCATAAAACCTATTGCCAAAACAGTTTATAATAGAAGTAGATATTCGATTATGCAGATAGAGAAAACTGTCAATTCTCCCTGAAATTTATTAAGTGCCTTTTCTTCATCTCGTAAATGTGAAATATGTATTTTCAACTTATTATTATAAATATTAGTACATCGGTGTTTTGCAGACAGAAATGTTCTTAGTATTTCAATAATCTAAACATTTACAACAAACCATATATTCCTTATAACTTTGGAACAATCCTTTGCGCTCCAAAGAACATGAAGAATGTGTTAGGACTGAAAAGAGTGGATAGACTGTGTCCAGAAATACGTATACCCGACTTATTAAAAATTGAAGTTGAGTTCATAAAAATTACCACTATCGACGAAGATATCAAACTGAACCACGTGAAATTTGAAATGCTTCAGTACATCAATTTAAGGATAGAATTGCTTTATAATTTATGAGCATAGATGTCTTATCAGAGGCATATGCCACCACTTCAATGCATCCTATTGATGCTTTTAAACCTATCAATAGAACGTGTCAAAAATTCGAAACATAAAAGGGTACCTTTTTAAATACAATATAAATCTTTGCCGTTGTTCTTGCATCTAGTTCAATATAATTGTGAACTTTCTACGCGGATTAAGAAAAAAACGAAATTACGATATGCTTCCATATAAATATAGTTTCATGTTTCATTATTTCTAGTGTTTTAGGAGTTTAGAACAACTCTGATATTATCTATATACTCTATGCTCTATTCGTTATTCCTTACTAGTCTATGACACAGTATAGTTACTATGAAACTTCGTTTCTTCTGACATTACTACGAGACATACGTTATTTATTTGTATCAACTAATATGTATACGTACCGACATCATTTTTATTAAATACTAAATAAAATCATCAATAAAAATTTACCGTAGAATTTATTTTAAATATAT
>JAGDQP010076232.1:0-10078 GCA_022664845.1 Lepisma saccharinum
AAGAAAAAAGTTGAAGAGGAAAGTAAAGATTAAAGAAAGAATACTGACAAAATAGAATTAAGGTGCAACCAGAGACGGAATGAAGAAAATATTGAAGATAATCGACAACAGTTTATTTTAATAAAATTCATTATTAGTAAATGAGGAAAATATATAAAAATCTAGTTAACCTTAACATTAGAGAAGATATACATTATTCTTCCATATTACCTTACTTAGATATAAATAGAATACGTTCTAGTTTAAAGAGAATATTTGTTGTTTACCTGCTTATTACTCTATTTGATAGATTTATGATTTAATGCTTCAGCTGTAAGATTAAAATTGTCTACTTCAATTTTAAGATTCAGCAGATTTCTCAGAAGATTTACAGTGAAACATGTGTAGCCAGACTCACGAACATGACACGCCGAAGTCTAATCAAAATAATAACAGCCATCTGGAAGTGCCCAGCAGGGGCAGTTTAACGAAGTACGTACTTCGGACCTGTTTACCTAAATGTGTAGGTTTGGAAACTCGCCAGTTATTTGAATAAGAATAAAATCGATTATTTTATTATATTTATACATATACTTTTTAAGGACTTTTCTGTTTTCCAATAAGACTTTACAGACTGATTCCGTCTGTAAAGAGTTTTTTCATTTGTTTGAAAACACTGATATTTAAAGCTACATTCGAAACTCACTATGCTCTTCATGTATCCTGATTTGATATTCCAGCCGGATAAATAAAATTAACCCGGTATATATTATCGTGTTTTTAAGAGCATATTTACACTGAGAATTCTATGCATTATTATGTGTCGTTTCAGCTCACTATTTTCAGTCTATTTTTATTCATATATTTCAAAATTAGAACTTCTTGCATTATTATCTCTCTCTTTAACTCACGATCTTCATTGTATTTAAATCTCCGTTTCACATTCAGACAGACTTTCTCCTGTACTTATAGGTTTCCAGGCAACTATTTAGAATACATAGGTACACCATTAGAAGTCCCCTTGTTTGTATATATTAACATGTTTTCAGTTGACTCTTTCGAGTACATTTATATGCATTATAGAGTTCCAAATTTAAAACGCCTCTCGTTTGTATATTTTACTATGTCTTTTCAGCCCACTCTTTTGAGAGAATTTACATTCACATATATCACTCTGTTAAAGTCTTTCGTCTGTCTGTCAACATGTGTCTTTTCAAATTACGCTTTTGAGTAGATCTATGCCCACATGTTTCACATGGAAAAGACCTCACATCTGTGTTGAAAGGTAACTTTTCAAGTCACTCTTTTGGATTAATTTATGTGCGCATGTTTCACATTGAAAAGGCCCTTCCTCTGTATGTGCATTTCCAAATGACTTTTTCGAGTAAACTTAAGTCCGCAGGTTTCACATTGAAATGGCCTCTCGTCAGTATGTGTTAACATGTGTCTTTTTAAATCACCTTTTCGGATGAATTTGTACCCGCATGTTTCACATTGAAAAGGCCTTTCCTCTGTATGTTTTAACATGTGCATTTTCAGTTGACTGTTTCGAGTACATTTATATCTGCATATTTCACATTGAAAGGGCCGCTCGTCTGTATGTGTAAACATGTGTCTTTTGAGTTGACTCTTTAAAGTAGATTTATACCCACACATTTCACACTGAAAAGGCCTTTCCCCTGTATGTATTAAAGTGTGCATTTTCAAATAACTTTTTCGAGTAAAATTAAATCCGCAAGTTTCACATTGAAATGGCCTGTAGTCAGTATGTGTTGAAATGTGACTTTTCAAATTACTCTTTAGGATGCATTTATAACCGCATGTTTCACATTGAAAAGGCCCTTCCTCGGTATGTTTTAACATGTGCATTTTCAGTTGACTGTTTTGAGTACATTTATATCCATATGTTTCAGATTCAAAAGACTTCTCGCCTGTATGTGTTAACATGTGTCTTTTCAGATAACTCTTTGAAGTAGACTTATACCCACACATTTCACATTGAAAAGGTCTCTCGTCTATATGTGTTAACATGTGTCTTTTCACTCTACTATTTCTAGTACAATTATATCCGCATATTTCACATTTAAAAGAGTTCTCCCTAGCGTGTCTTTTCATGTGTGCTGTGAAGCTTTTGTTTTTGATAGATTTGTATCCGTATAATGCACACTGGAAATATTCATCGTATTGATTGGTCCGTCTGTGTTCTTTCGGCTGAAATAGGAATAAAAAAAATCTTTTATGTTTTATATTATTGGACTGTTAACCAGCTCAAAAATAATTACCTTTTACACGTTTAGTTAAGTACTCACCTTCTCGCTTGGGATAAATATTAGCCTATGTACTAATTTTGTTTTCAACGTTTCTTAGTAGTTTCTTTCCGCTCAATGTATTGTTCTAACTTATATCGTTCTTCAATTATGTTCAGTTTCTTTTTATAGCGTCTGTTCTAAAACAGCGAAATTATTTTCTCTTGAAGTTACAATTACCCTACGCGAAGTTTGTGCTAGATTTGTGTGGAGGTCAGAATATTAGTTACCATAGAGGTTGTAGTTTTTGCGAAAAATGAAGTACGAGAAATATCATTTTGCATTCAGAACTGAGTCAAACCTCATTTTAAGGTTATAACAGGAGTAAACTTTTTGCTTACAACCCACCTGTTATATTAACGTCAAGCGTGAAGTGCTTTTCTGTAAGTTAGCAGCGCTAAGTATTTCATCCAGGCCAAATCTGTCAGTAGTGAGATTAGTTCGTATGGTCATTATTAGAACCGAAAGTTACTTAAAAGACTGTTATGACAAAATTGTGGATTGTTGCTCATAAGAGAAATACTTAATATAACTGTTATATTAGATATAAATCTTTATGAAAGTGTATGTCCTGTAATAATTTATAGACTACCGCACCATGTAATCAATGACAGTTATCACAGCTCACACGAGAAGTAAAACCTAGCCTCTTTGTGAAGGTCGGCGAATCAACCGTAGAAGTTGCGGTCATACTGTGTCAAAAGAAAGAACAGGGCAAAAGTGCTTAGATTTACTGGACCTATTGTACGTGTGTGAATACATGTGGACAATAACGGAGATAGAGATATTGTCCGTTGTCCAGGCTATCAGAACAAAATGTTTTACTATGACATCTGGTTACAATATTAACAAAGTGATAGGCTTGAAGGCATTATCGACATACAAAATCCAAGGGAGGGACAGATTATACATATAGATGCAGATGGAAGATTTAGCACAAGAAATATGTTATATCCAAGGAAGTGCTGACGTTGTCGCAGACGAGCTACCACAGGAGAATTTTAGGTAACCTTTGAAGATGGCACAAGCGGGAAAATAAGGAACAATTGCTAGTTTTGAATAACGTAAGTAGTACACATTGATACACGTAGCAGAGGGAAGATAAATCGTTTAAAAAGTAGATTGACGCGGGAAGATGCTGTGAAAACGTCAAACTTACTTACTCTATGGCTTACGGACACCGCATCTTAATGCCGCAGTAACAATCTACATAAAAAATAAAAAATCAAAACTAGACTTTCATAAGAAATATCGATCAAAAATAATATTGCCACGTGCGTTGATCAATTTTGGCAATTCATAGCCACCATGAATACCATGGTCCCTTTGGATCACAATAAATCCATGCATGATATTTGATATGTTATGGGAAATTATGTGATCCGAGATACGAATTTCATCATGTGCCGTAAGGCGGATTGTACTAATTGCCCACATAGCAGAGTACATCCCTGGGACGTCCCATTTAGATCCCATTACCGTCAGAATGGTCCTGCTCCAATAGCGATGTCCTAAGGACGTCCGTGGGATAACTCTGTGGGCAATACAAACAGTTCATCCCGTATGGATGTCTCCTGGATGTCCCTCGGAAAGCCGTGCGGGAGTACCTACCTGGAATTTCTATAAATTAAATCGACCTTACTATTATTTAATTAATTATAACTATACGAAGGATATGCCTTCGTATAGTTATAGGAAGGATTAATTATAACTATACGTCCCATGGATGTAAACGGGACTTAAACAGGACGTCCCGATATCCTGCCAGGAGATCCGTCAGCTATCCCTGGGACGTCATGTTGCTATATGGGTGATTGGAGTATTTTTCTCAGGATAAAGCAAACCGTTTTAGTTAATATAGTGGGAACGATACCGACCAGCCTGGGCTAATATTTGAAAGTATAACAATACACTTGAGATATTTGATTAAATATTGTATCAAAAAGTCACTATAAATGCAGTCTTAATGTGTTTTGATCAATTTAGCACGCAGCTTAAGCTCCATTATGATGTTCTATGTGATAAAAGTCCTCGTTTAACATTCAATAAACCTGTTAATGGAAGAGAGAAGACTAAAAGTTTGCTAAACGACATAGTATATTATTGAGTACCGAGTTCGCATCATGAAATGCACGGTCTCCGGAGCCTGTCTTCAGTGCTAATAACACAGAGTATGTATCTGCGACATGTGTTCGCGCTAATTAACAACAAAATATCGGGCAGTTTAGGTGTAAAACCGGCTGAAACATATCTAATGAACCCATTCAAGTATTGGAGACCTGAGCTGTTACAAATGGTGGTGTAAAGTCTAACCAGAAGTGGAATCGCAAGTGAAAGGCGACAAACACGTCTTAAGAGAAACAAGATAAAATCAAGGGTCGTGCGAAACGCACTATCACAGAGATGCGGGATGTGTCAGAATCAGAAAAACATATTAGTTTTATCGTTGGACATACCCTTGCATTGCAAACGTAGTGCCAAGGCGGTACATATGTTGGATCAAGAAACAGGGAATATCACGATACTCTGTGCATTAATGTGAGAGAGGACATTTACCGATGACAAATACTGAAACTTCATGCAATGAAGAACACACCTGAAGAAGTTTCTCGATTAACGGTGTAGATCACCCCGCCATCTTGGTATGCCCTTCCCATTGATTTGCATGGGAATGGTTTTACTCGTCTTATATCCCTCAGGAGCGTAATTTTTGAATTGTTTTGGCCTGGTGTTTCATCATGTTTTGTTTGATTTATGCTGTTTTATATACATGTAAAATATTACGCACGAGCAGTATATTTCTCGTTGACATATCGTGACTTATATAGTTAACTATTAATAATACATTATACTCATACACTTCAAGAAATATCACAAACTAAATTTATACAAGACTAAAAACAACCACCAAGGGAAATTTCGTGAAATCGGAACTTGAATATTCTACTTCTGAGAAATATAAGACAAGTAAAAATATTCCATATAAATAAATTGAAAGGTCATACCAAGATGAACAATGTTAAGGAATGAGCTCCAATGAACTGAACGGTCTGGAATACATACACCGGTGTATTACTGATTGAACGAAAGCAGAAATAGAGAGTTAGGGAGTCACGAAATTGTATGCAACCTGAGTGTGTAATAGTTTGCAATACATGTAGATTTTCTTATGTTAAGGAAATGTTTCAGTTAGATGAAAAGTCCACCATTTTAGTTTATGCTCTGCCACTGTGAGATTGTGAAACCGAGGTCGAATGTGGTTGTCATCGAGCGTGCATTAGCATTTATTTCGCGAGTATCCATGCCTGTAGCATGTCCGATAGCGATGTGTGCTCATAAGATTACCAATTTAGATGTTTAGCTTAAGTGTAGACGCAAACACATTCGGCAGCAAGTACTCGATTTTGTACAAAGTACTTTCATGCATCTCAAATTCCTGTACGGAAAGAGGTCCAGCACCCCAAGTGGCATATCAGGAGTTGAAGTTTGAAGATGGCAAGACCCAAGATGTTTGTCTGATGACAATTTTTGAATACAGAGTCTCCTCGACTCTCAACTATACTTGAGACTCTAGTATTCTTCTACATATTAGTATTAATAGATCAGAAAAATATTTAAATATTCGAATGTAGTAATAAATCAAATAGCTTCTTTTCACTTTATCTGTCGAAAAGTGAACTTTAAACTTAAAAAGGATTATAGTGTTTCTAATTTGTTTCACTACACACTGCATTAATAAATATTAATGCATATCTTCGTCTTTGAGTATCCAGATAAATGTTAATGACACAATTCGCAAACCACGTTTATTTCACCAAGGCTATTGAAGTGCAATGTGAATGCTTCCATTCAAAGGGAAGATAGGAATTTACAATTACATCGTCGTTAATGTGCGATTTCATTTAGTGCATTCCATGTGACCCTTTCGCCTTAAAGTATTTGGGTGCTCCCAACGTTACCGAATTGAAGATACATTCCAGTACTATATAAGTATTGTGTTAATATTCAGTTCAGTCGCGAATATTAACCTCTCAGGAACTTAGTTTAATCTGCACACCATTTCATTTCATAACA
The DNA here is from genome assembly GCA_022664845.1 of Lepisma saccharinum. Taxonomy (NCBI): domain Eukaryota; kingdom Metazoa; phylum Arthropoda; class Insecta; order Zygentoma; family Lepismatidae; genus Lepisma; species Lepisma saccharinum. The sequence continues at coordinate 6,360 of JAGDQP010076232.1, forward strand.
CGTCACAAATTGAATCATGAAATATAATCAGGAGTGACTTTGTGAAGCCGAGTTCAATTTAGGGTGTTATTCTACAGTTCCAATTAGAAACGCTAAAGGAAAATATTTGTAAATTTGGTTAGGATGAAAGCTATAACCCTTCTACTATGATACACCACTGCAAGAACAGAATCAAATAATATTTACAGTTGGTCATATTTATATGTAAAGTTTATATTAAACGCGTAAATAATTTACGGATTCAGCCTAAAACGCCTAGAAAGAAATATATTACTAATTTATTGCAGTATTAAAGCTACATTCCTTCAAATCGTTCAAATGGCTTATAAAGAAGTTATTTAATCAAAGATTTGAAAAGGATAAACATATGTCTTTACAAAGTCTGTACTATCCAGAAAGCTGAGAGTGAACTGGTTTTATATTAAGCATGAAAGGAATTAATAATAAAAATTCCTATTACTTACCTGGAGAGAAGATTTGAGGTTTGTGAATGGTTCTGCTAATACTCTTAATGATTCCTGCTCCTGTTTTAACTCAATGTTATCTTCTGAGCAGTCGCATTTACCGCCACGTTCACTGGCATCGACTAAAGTTTTCTCAGTCGGTAAAACTGTTTCCTCGCAGTATAATGGTTCTACATTATTATCGGTCATTGAATCAATTGAGCTACATGGCTAAAAAAGTTAAACTAGTTACAAATAAATAAATTGTTGGTTCTGAAACCGCATCAGTTAATAACCATATTGCATGCTCTGGTTTCAAACACCGCTACTACAGATCTAATTAAGGACTGTGTCTAACAAATCCAATTAAGTTTCGCCACACCGTATAATATTACATTTAAAATAAATCGCTTTCATAATTTAAGTGTATTATTTCACTCAGCTACCTCAAAACAAAATTCCTCTGCAAAGCTATATGTTCACGAATATTCCACGGATACTGCGAAACTAACTTCATAAATTCAGCTGACTATAAAGTTAGTTCTAGGAATCATAATGGACTTTGCAATTATTACACTACCATATTGTTCCCCGTGATACAATGACTTTAAGGAACAAATAATAGATAACACATTATCTATTACTTATTTCTATCGCAAATGCACACAAGCACAATTATACAGAAGTGAGAGTCAGAAAAAAATCTGTATGAATTAAGATGAAAGGCGTAATAACAGTCAGCCGACTGGGAATTAACCCTGTATGTTACAAGTTAAACAAACGCAGGTTGAAATGAATGTACTCTAACTACTGTTTATTATGGAACCATCCATCATTTAAAAATAGTTACCAAAATGAAATTTACTTGAAATGTATTCCTATTTATGCTTCTTTAAACTCGGAATTCTATATGGTTTGGGAAATACCTTGTGTTACTATTGCAAAATTTTGAAGTGTCCAATTTTGAGTAAAGAAGGTCTCTTTTCTCTGACATTACAATGAAGTCCGAGTTCCTGTTTTAAGGAAAGTGGAAATATCAAGTTCCACAGTTCATTTTCCCAATCTGAGGGCAGCTAGCAGCATCAAAACGAAGTATTTGTTCATACTCGATTGTTGATATTTTATTATTATCATACCAGTAATTTTGGGATATGTTATTTAAAGATAAACATATGAAGAAATAACAAAAACTCTTGTTGTTATTAATTTGTGGAAACTATTGATACATCTATGGTTGAAGAGCAACACGTCTTCATGCTTATTCTACACGAGGAATCATGTATAGTTTGCTGGAGGAGCATTGTTTGAATAGGAGTCGTGTATTTGCATTGCATATGGTAGAATTATGTAACCGGGAATTTTGTAAAGCCAAATATTCCACCAATAATAATTTAGTAGAGAAAAGGAATAGTTTATAAATACAATTGGTCTTTTAATATAAGAGTAGTATTTCAATATAACAAATTCCTTATATTGGATAATTAAAACATATTAGTTTTCTTTCAAGTCCTATCATTTAGTTAATTACAGAAACGCTTAACAATAAATCATCTCAAATAATGCTACGGGAAATTTATGGTTCGCACAGGGATTAATAACGATGATTTAATTCTAGTCAAAACTTTGCAAACTTTGATAAAGACAATTAAAACTTATATATACTAGAAAACAAGTAGTATGCATTTAAAAACTTGTAAGATAACATTAGAATTAACTTAAATTTGAGGTCTGTATGAGATGTAAAGGGTATATTTATTATAATTGATACCGGAAGTACACAATAAATACTTTACATATGTTAGAATAATACACATTCCATTCAATTTCGTTCCAAAATATCATATAAATAAATGCTAAAATTAGAATATCAAACCAGATAGTAATGGGCCATTTATTGATTTTTCAGTCTAAGGTGCACACAGACCTTAAATAAAATCCAATGAATCACAATTATTTTTAATACTAAAGCTATATTCCATCAAACTGTTGAAAAGTCGTATGAAGAAGAATCTTAAGAAAAGATGGGAGAAGCATATGAAAATATACTTTTAAATAATGCACTATGCAGTAACTTCATAGAAGCTGAAAATAAAATGTATTTATATGAAGTATCAATGGAATTAATATTTCTAACTACTTACCTTGAATGTAAATTTAGGATTCTCCAAATTCTCTTCCGAATATGATAATGTTCTTAGTGATTCGTGCTCCCGTTTTATCTCGCTGTTTTCTTCTGACCACTCGCTTTTACATTCACGTGTATTGACGTCGAACAACGATTTCTCAGATGATAAAATTGGTAAGTCGAAGCATAATGGAACTACATTATTCTCGGTCTTTATATTAGTTGAGCTGCATAGCTGTTTGAAAAATATAATGTAGTTACAAACAAATAAATGGCACTTTCAGAAACAGTGTAAGAACCCCTGGTTCAGATTATTAGCTTCAAACGTTGGTAAAAACAGACAAGAGTAGGGACAGCCTAAGCATTGGAATTATTTTTTTTCACACCCTTTATTATTTTATCTGTAAAATATTGGTGCTTGAATTCATATGTATGATCTCACTTAACTAAAGTTAATAACTTAGCAGCACATTAATAAGCGGCCGATATCGGGCCAATATCACAGATACCGTAATTTGCTGGCGTTCAGGTTAAACAACTTAGATTAGCTTTGATATTCCGACATTCAAAGCTATTTCTGAGATATAAGAACCGTTCGTACCTCATCCGAAAAACGTGCAAAAAACCATGCAGATTAATTTTAAAGAAATATTATTCTTTGTAGATGCTATTGAAAATGTATAAAACTTTTATACGCCCTGTTTAAGTCACTCTGTAGTGAAAAGTCTGTCAATTTCCCCACATTCCATGTATGGGTTATCCAAATGCATATTTGACATATTATTCTTCATGGAAGGATCCATGGCTGAGTTGGTAAGACAACAGACAAATCCACAAGATCGCAGTTTCAAATCCGGTCACACGCAAGTAACAACATTTTCAACTGTAATTGAAGACGCGAAAATAAGACGTTCATTAAAATAAATGGAGATATATAATCAAAATCCAAGTTATTAAAAATACCTACTGCGAAAATGTACATATTTTCGTTTAAGAACAGTAAATTCCCCCCAGCAATCAATATCCGAATATTGGTAAACTGTTTGCATCAGATATTGACTGACGTTGGATAAAATCATCATTCAACGTAGGAAACTATGTGCTTCTAATATCAAGTGATACTGATCTGGGGAAGCACCTCAATTAAAAAT
>JAGDQP010076234.1:0-10077 GCA_022664845.1 Lepisma saccharinum
TTTTAATTTAAGGACGTCAAGAATACACACTGTGATATCTATGTAACATATGATGTGATAATTTGTTTTAATACGTGTCCTGTACACTTGAATTACATTTCTTTATTGTTCTATTTTGAAAATCACAAACGTACACTTAGCTATGGCTAAAAAAAGCTCGTTATGTAAATAAGACATGCTAATAATTTTAAAACAGTATTTCAATTACGAATATGTCAAATTACAAAAAAAAAAAAAACGAATTCAAAATTAGTTGCAAACGATCGTGTTTGATTTAGACGGCTCAGGTGATACTGAAAAAAAAAAACATAGGAAATATTGGAAGAGAAACTTTTCGCAATACACTTTATTATGATAAACCCTTGTACACTATGTATAAACATTATTTTCCAAGTTTGTTTTATAACATTTTCTCACAGAAAAAAAAGCCTTCAAAATCTTTTTAGCTTTTGTACATAGCTAATTTAAAAAAAAAACAGAGCACACCAATGTTTCTATTTTTCGTGCTAGTTTGGACAACTTTTTTTTTTTTTTTTAAGATTACAACAATGAATCATTTATGATCAATGGATTAGTTTAATGTTAGTCCATGTTCAAAACATTCATTTAGAAAAAACGCAACTGGGCTGTCTGTGACAATGATTTGAACCATTATGTAAGTTTTCTCCGTTTGAGCCAGAGATGCTTAAAATCCAAAAAAGAACAGAACTGTTATATCATGTACAAGGGTGATAATGAGATATATTGCATTCCTAATCTAAATAGAAAGTTTTTTGTACATTTTTAACGTAAGAACATTTGATTAAACTAAACAGCAAATGCATTGTGTTTAGTAGCGAATATTATTGATGAAAAAGCAAAAGGAAAAAAAATCTTCAATAAAACCAGTTTTTTTTACCTCGTGGTAACATTATTTTTCTTTTGAAAATTTCGTTATTTTTTTCCCCTGGGTTTTAAAAACTAGCACATAATATGCTTTCAAACTCTTAAAAATCATATCTAAACTTTATGTAAAGCGATTTGTCTAAGGAATATGGATTCTCAATAACACTCAAAATATTAAAACTGCAGGTAGATAAAAAAAAAATAGAAGGTAAATTTATTCGTATTGACTAGAAAATTTTCAAGACATAATTTGGATTAAACCTTGTACACTAAACTTAAATAATACCTTGTGGTCCTTTACCCTTAACACTGCTTTCCCTTTTATAAAAAGATTGTGGAAACTTCAAATGGCGTCGAGCATTCTGCAGAATATGCTCACTTCATAAAAATAAATTTATATTTGGAATTTTTGTCTAATAATGTATAAGCGTTTATACAATTGTTGGTTACAACTGCCATATAATACCGCTGTGTTTTTACGTAACATTTTCGGGAAAATTACGAACATAAATTAATCACATTAACAGGATTTGTTAAGAGAACTTCTGATCAGCATTATTTTATTCTACAATAATTAAATATACCAGATTTATTGCGCCACTTTTTATATCTGCTTCTTTTCATATTTTTTGTTGCTACTTTACTTACGTTGCAACAAGATTTAGCTTGCACGTCTTCGTAGATTGCTGTTGACAATTTGGTGACTGTAAGTTTGTGGTAAATAAGAGAATACCGTACAGAAGCGTGGTTCTAATATAAGCTATCACGCTCCTTGATTGGCCTCAGTGTTTTAGAATGTTGGCTTCTTAATCAGGGTTGCCAACCCTTAAGAGATAATCAGGTTAATCAGGGTTGCAAAGCGTCTGAAACGCCGTAAATTTTCTCTAAGAATGCGCTAGAAGTTATATATATATTCTGAAGCGCGCAAAAATTAAGAAAGAGCAAGAGCCAAAAATCCTAAGCACCCACCAAAGTTTAGATTAATAGAACACCAAACATAAATTCAATAGACAATTAAATTTTAAGGAACATTCAACCAGATGTAGAGAAAACTTTTAAATACCACAACACAAAACTTCTCTCCTTGCTAAATCGTACTTGTATAAGGATATTTCCTTCTGCAATAAACATCCTATAGAGGTAAAAAATGTAAATGATACTCGGAAATTTACGAGATTCACTAAAAATGAACTATTGGAAGAAAGTTATATGTGTGAGGAATATCTAAATAGTTATGTTTAGTAATGTGCTTATTAGTTTTCTTTATGAATGTACAGTTTACTTTGTTTTTTTATCCTTCCGTGTGTTTTGGAAGTATACAATAAATATATATGCAAATTTGGTATGTGCTGCTGAATGTATTTTCAAATTATCGGAAAATCATGTAAATTTGGTCATTTTATTTTTATATAGTTATAATATTCTTACATTTAAGAGTCTTCTTTACGTTCAGGCGAACTCATAATTGGGATTCCGACTGAGTTCGGGGTGAAGAGCAAAGGAGTTAATGGGAGGAGTCAGTTTCTTGTCAATCGCACTAGTCGCTGTATCAAACGTGTGCGTTGCCAGTATCCTTTATTTTTCCGATTATTGATAAAATTATTTTCTCAGTTTCGTTAGCTATTCTTACAATGTATGTTCAACATTGTACTACCTATCCTGCACAGTCATCAGTCCCAAATATTTATCTACAATAATTTAGCAACAAACTTGATTATGTACAGTATTCATTAAACACAGCACTGTTTTAATAGGGTCGCCGGAATAAGCGCGAAACGGAATTAGAGCGACAGGAACAAGCGCGAAACGGAACTAGAGCGACAGGAATAAGCGCGAAACGGAATTAGAGCGATAGGAACAAGCGCGAAAGGAACTAAAGCGAAAGTTTCGCTCTTATTCCGTTTCGCGCTTGTTCCGCGACCCCGTTTTAATAGTGACCTTCCTCTTTGTGTATTGCCAACACCTTTTTACAAGCCTATAAGTGTAGTGTGTACAGCCAAAATATAAATGCGCCGGAAGCAAATAGTTCCAAACAGCACTTGTTCTAAATTCAAGATCAACATAAAATAATTTTCATTTCTTTACTAACGAAAAATTTATATATATATATACACACTTAATTAGTTTACTACAAACTACATGTATATATTATTTTAAGTTCGAAGCATCAACCAAACAACCACAAGTCACTACGAGGGGTAGAATATACCGGGTGGTGTGAAGGGGAAAGAAGACCTGTCTATGGTTGTGTATCTCAAAACAGCAAATGGAGAAAAGGAAGGAAAAATTCGGATATTGTTGTTGTTATTTTGTCCGGAGGCTATTGAGCATGGCTGCGAAAAAACAGTTTTGAGTGGGTTGGGGGTAGTTTTGAGAAAACCGTCTGAATCAGTATAAGAATAGAGAATATAGTAACCTTGACAAGCACTTCGTTTTTTGAATGGCTGGCAGTCTATTGTCTCCTGCACCACACATATTTGATGCTTAGTTTAAACGCTTCCATTATCACTTTTCATAAATTTGAATTGCAAGTAAGCAATTATTAATAATAAATATGAAAATATATTTTGATAATATACATGACCGCACCAAACCTTGCCTAACTTCCACGTTCCCAAGGTCACTAATTTAAGATAATGTACGAAAAATGCAAGAAAGCAATTATTAATAATAAATGTGAACATCCCCACTCTGATTATGATTTTTATATTTTCGTAGCTTTCATCAAGCTTTTAGTCGAAAACCAGACGGCCGACCAACTTTGGAAGTAATGCCGAATTGATTTTGTAGAAACAATAAGTTTGTACTTTATGTTATTCTTGCTTTTAGTCGGAAAGCATCTAACTAAACAATTCTTTAATATTTTTCCCCTCGCTAGTGGTGCTATCCAGCGTCAATCGCGATTTCTAACAGCATTTCATAGCTCGAAAAGCTGTTAAATATGGGAAACCGAAGATAAATCAATTGTTTCTGATAAACCATTCTATTAATCTAAGTTGGTTGGGATAAGATCTGGGTCAACTACTCTTGGTTCCTGGTTGCTCTCCCCCCACGAGTTATAGCTTTTCTGCATTGCCCGGAGGTGAAAAAGAAGCAAGTGGATACTGGAAAATTTACGAGTGCACCCCTAATATTATAAAAAGTTTATATTTACGATTGGGATATTATTTAGATCCAAAAAGAAACATTAATTTTCCGCCCCAATAGCATTCTCCCACGCAAATTATTATGTGACATTGGCTGCAAGTTGTAATCTGTTGAATATATAATTATGTCCTTAAGTTTTATTACAGGGAGTCACCAAGTATATATTAGTTATGAAAGCTAACATTTTCACTATTGATGAAGAAATGAAGCAGTCTCGAAATAGTAAAAAAAGCATGAAAATATTTTTTTTTATTTCCCTCCGTGCAATTTTGCGATTTTGCACACCATTTACAGTTGTTACCAGTAGCGTAACTAAGGACGTGTGGCCACCCCGCGACAAACCAGAATGGGCTCCCTTGTTCCACTTCCTAACATCCACGATACGTTAATAAAATACCGAAGATTTATCTAAAAACACGTTTATTTAAAAAGTGACGGTTCAGTGTACTATTGCACAAAAACGTGCATGTACTTCTTAAGCCAAGTCCAGACATGGAAACAAGTTTGCGAAAATATTGTTTGCAAACTGTTTGCATGTTTTCTAAATATTTGCACACATTTGTGAATCATTTGAAAAACATGGAATCATGCTTCAGAAACAATGTTTTCGAAACAAGTTACTAAGACGAACGTATCGCTGTGGAATTTTGAACGGAAGCTGCGTCAAGAACAAAGAGTGTAAAGATACATGGCCGCACCTAACCTTACCTAACCTCCATGTTCGTATGGTCACAAATTTAAGATAATCTACAGAAAGTGTAAAAAAAATATTAATAATACATATAAACATCTGGAAATATATTTTGAAATAAAAAAGTGTTAACCCTGTCGGTTTTTGCGCGTCGAGGCTTTTAACTGTCGCGGTGTCTGTCGTCGCTGTTTTCACCAGTCGCTCTTTATTGTGTCGCAGCTTTTGCCCTGTCGCGGTATTGGGTCACTAACTTGTTTGTCGTGGTTTGTGTATGTCGTTGGTTTTGCTCGTCGCGGTTTTTCGCCTGTATCCCTGCCCGGACTCGAAGCAGGGCTCCTTCGTTTAACAAGCCGACGCCTTAATCACCAGGCCACCGAAACACACTGGCAGAATGTGTTTCTGAAGTTGCATTTACAGTTAATGTGTTACATAACATGCCAGTAGTGACGCATTGTTGACTTAACTTCCGTTTCAAATTCCGACAGGGATACACTCTAGTTGCTAAGATGCTTCGCGTCCAGACCTGTTAGAAGAACTAAAGATGTTTCGGAGGAGGACGTGGCGGTAGGCTATGCTTCGTGATAGATGCAATGTTGCAGGAACGTAGGGAAATGCGTTGGTGGACTCCAACACTTCTGTTCGAGGGGTCATATAAGGCCTTAATCTATTCCCACATAACATTTTATCCTTGAATCAAGCTTGGATCAGCCTTAAATGGTCAAGCCTACAAGGTTGGCGTGTCAAGCCGAATAGGTGGAATCAAGCACGCTAGGTTAATATAACAAAAATCTGAAACAGAAACTAATTAATCTACAAACGTTTTGTTTCAGAAGCCGAATTCACATTTGTTTTTTATGTTGATTGCTATAGTATCCTAAACCAAACTTAATTACAATATTTTGGTCTCGGCTACGTTCCTGCTTATAACTGCGAAGATGTTAACAATATTGAATAGAATAGATTATATTCTATTCATTGTTGGAATAAGTTCGAAAGAAATTTAGAACCGAATACGTTATTGCAACACTGCAAGAATCTAAATAATAATGTTATGAAAGCACTAAATTAATCTACCTCAATATAGTTCCTCTTAAACCATTCCATCCAGTGAATTTGGGTATTATTGGGACTGCTAGACTTTCGACGTTATTCCACTCGATGCTATTCCTTTCTGTGCTATCCCTCGACCCAGTTAACGCTCTTCGGGTTTATTCCAATCGCTCTTATTCCTATCCATTCTGCTCCGATCCTTGAATTTCATTTCAATGTTATTCCAATCTGCTTTATTATTTTTTTTGTGTGTGTGTGTGTGCGTTATTCTGATCGCAACATTTCCTTTCGATATTATGCCCATCGATCCTATTGCTTTCTGTTTTCTTCCAATCAATGTATTTTCTTTTTATTTTATTCCAGTCGGACTTATTCCTTTCAGTTTCGCTCCGATTGCTTCATTTCTATTGGGTGTTGTTCCGAAAGGCTATATTTCCATCGTTGTTAGTCCATCAGATACATTTCGTCGTTATTCCTATTTCGGATTCAGGATTGTCCCTGACCGACATCTTTCCCCTCTCTCGGCCGAGCCTGAAAGGCATAAATAAAATCCAAATTCCAATTTCGGACGTTTTCCATTCCGTGTGATGCTAAGCTCCCACAATAACTAGTTTGCAACATTTACATAATGACAATAATTGCTCGATAGCAATCAATATCGAGAGAAAATTGAAAGTACAGTCCTTAGCTTATCCGCTTAGATATGGATAGATTAAATTTGTCACTTATCGAAGACTTCTTGAAATCATCAGTGTAACCACGACCAATAAGAAAATTTTTGTTTCGAATGGAAACGTCAGGAAAGAAGCCATAAGTAACGTGTACAGAATAATATCAGTTTCCCTTTCCCCAAATTATCCTCAAGCTTCATTTTATAAAAACCTTGATATTAAAGCGTGTCAAAGTTTAATATATTCATTTTTCGCCCCTACATCCTGACAGGTTTTCAAAGATTTTCTTACGTCCTTTACTTTTGACAGGTTTACGTTATATCAGCAAGTATATTGCCATTAAATATTTTTTTTTTTAAATCTAACTCCATGGCTTATGGAAATCGCAAGTTCATTGCCGCTATAACAAACTTTCCCCATTGGATTCTATACTTGGCAGGATCAAGTCACTTTTTCATCACAAACGGGGAAATGTCGGTGTACCTGACGAAGTACGACTGTCTCAAGTTGGAGATCATCTTCCAGAAAAAGGAAACCCTTGTAGAAGATGCAGAATTCGCCGTATTCGGAAGACCTCGTTGTTTATTACTTTTCAAGAACAAAACATATTTCTACCATTGTTGTAAATTTTTATTTATATATGATGAAGGATTTCTAAGTCAAAATGCAAATGTTATTCCTATTTTTTATTATTATTATACAATGCAATTATTATAACCAAAAATTGAACAAATCAGCAAATTCCTGTGAAAAAAAGATTAGAAATTAAGAGTTGTGCCTTCACTGCCGTAGCTCAGGCTGTAGCGCTTCTTACTACAAATCGGGTGGCCGGGGTTCAAATCCCGGCCTGGAGATTTTTCTCGCAGTTTTCCCATGCCTGGCGCTCCGAGGTCCACTCAGCCTCCTATCAAATTGAGTATTGTTATGTAACCGGCATGGAATAACTATAACTAAAGTTAATGCTGAAATCATCCCAAGCCAACCCAACTAGGGATAGCGTCTTCACGTTAAAAGCGCTGTGTAAAATATTAATATAATTGTTCTTATCTTGCTAATTGGAAGACTGCAAGGCATGAACACTATACGCACGAACTGAATATTAACAACACTTTTATTAATATTATCCAGAAAGTAGAATCAACAAGAAATACCGGTGGAAAATACCGATAAATATATTTATCACGTGAAATATTGCAATACCCTTCCTATTTTAATTGAGTGCCTTTTCTTTTAGTGCTCGTACATAAGGTTGATCGTTTAAGCCGCCTACTATTTGCTGTTGCTCAAGAATGTGCCTTAAACTTTACCACAAATTCAATCAATTTAATAGACAAATAATTTCAGCAATATGCTGTTTATGATACAGCAGAAGCGTATCTACATTTTGTGCGCCCCGTCTGCAAGAGAATACCCAAAGACGGAGGACGATTCGACATATTGAGAGGCTAGGGTGAAGCGCCTCCTTGGAAGGCTCGCTCCCCGCATTGTGGGGTTTCGTGCCATAGTAGTTACGCCCATGCGACTTAGTACTACTACGGAATTGTTTGCAGTGTATAGACCTGGTAAAGTTCAGTAACAATTCCTTTTAGAAACATTCTTGAGACCTCGCCCTCCCGCACTGTGAGTTTAACATGTGTACCAGAACGAAGGGAGAGGGTGCTAGTTTCATGATGTTTCCACCTCACGATAAGACTGAGCATGAACTAAATAAGTCTTGACGCGACACAGTTCCATTGCCGAGAGGGAGCAAGCTGGTAACTATTGCAACACACAGACGTGACAGTGAGCTTTAACAGTCAATAGATTAGAGTCTAACATGGTAGAAATATGCAAAGCAAATGACCGTATTTTTCGAATCTGATTACCATACTCCATTCGAACAGCTTCATCCATTTTAACCTACTCATCTTAATGACAAAGTCGCCCTACACTGCTCATACACGTGTCTTCGTTCACAGAGTACCAGTAATGCGTGTCTTCGTGATACCGAAAATGCAACATCGAACCTTGGATATGTTTGGTCACTTCAAACAATGTAGATTCAATTATTAATCTTTTCAGATACAGCAGGGTGCATTTCAAGCAGTGGCTGCTCGTGGTAAAAATCGTAAGTGCATCCAAATCATTAATGTACCCATTCTCTATTCATACCGATTTTCCTTGATTGAATGGTTTACCCGTAATGCAGCTTATCATCATATTAAATGTTGATGAATATTTTTAATTAACTGCTAAAAGTTGGGACCCAGTATAAATATGTAAATATAATTGAAGATATGACAAATTTTGTCGATGACTGAGCGTGGGAACAACAAACACGCCCAAGAAAAATGCAGTACTTTCCTAAATTTAATTTACAAGAAGTCATTCGGATGGTAGCTACTGAACGAAAGTTGCCTAAATGCCATGCAAAGACAAACTCAGTGATGAAAATTATATTCCGTGGAAATGCAAATAGAAAGAATAACTAGGCTTATATTCTAGGTCTTATAATTGCGGAAAACAGATAGCTTTCTCAACCCAAAAATTATTTGCATAAAGACGCAACCAGCATTGAAGGACCTTTATACATGCTGAGTGCTGAAAGTGTAATATTACTATTAGATGGAGGCAATAGATAGAGAGAAAAAATACTAATGAAATTAAAGGTTGGCCTGTTTAAAATATTCTTCGTGACATTTTCCGTTTTCAGGCTCCCCTGAATTCAACTTATTTTCTGCTTCAAAATTTATTATTCGAACAATACATACACAGTGATTTTTCAGATGCAGTGCCAAATTTTATAGTAACTTTTGAAGTTTAGTTTAATTTACATTTAAATTACTGGCATCTAAGGTCTAAGCTCGTCATACGTCTGAAGAATGGCGTCCCTTGGCGAACATTTTATTACACTTAAAGCGAGAGCCGAGCTTGCGTTCCTTGGTTTCTATCCCATTGGGAAACAAATGCTTTCTTCTACTGTCCCCATCCTGGCCTAATGTAAACAAAACATGACTAACGGCTATAAACAAAATTCAATTGAAATACAGTCGTAACGAGATGGATACTGACTTTCAGGTGATGGTTTTGAAATATTTAAACGAATAAAAAATCCCGTGTTCTAGAATATTTATTCTTGCAAATAAACGTTCGAGGCAATTAGACCGTGACCTGTTCATTAAATTAAGTGATTTTTCCTTAACATACAGAAACTATTATATTAGTGCCAATGTGTCAAAATCACACAAAATTAGTTTGCTGTGAAATCAGGAACTCCAAAAATAATATTTATTAAGAGAAGTTTTAAATGAGCTTACAAACTTTATATATATATATATATATATATATATATATATATATATATTTACCAGCAGTCCAACATTGAAGTCTTAAGCGTGTAATCACTCAGCGAGCTCAACTTCAGACGGAAATGAGGTGAATAGAACATCTAAGGTCTCTATTCTAGATGATATCCAGGAAATATAAAAATATCTGCCAGAACGCATGGATGTTCAAATGTTTATTTAACTTGTGCTGGTTCCTTATCAATGATCTGTGGTGGAAGATTACTAGGCGATGTGGAATGGTCATGTATAAATAAGGGTGAAAAAAAAGGAACGTAACGGACGGCATCTTTTAAAACTATATATTCGA
>JAGDQP010076235.1:0-10077 GCA_022664845.1 Lepisma saccharinum
TATGTCCCTTTATTAAATATTTATGTATTATATAACCTTTACTGGATAAGTTCTTAATTACATCATAAATGTACACTATCATGTATTTCTTCTTTTGCTGACCGCAATAATTGTCGGAGTAAAGACAATCTCAAGGTCTCCAGCAGCGTTTGCTGTCTTCTCTTTAATGTATTTAAGAACATATGAACCAATTTCACTTGAACTTTTATTGCCTTCGAATATTGCCTTGCCTTCACTTGGAGTGGCGTTTTTCGTGAAAAGTATATACAAAATCCCTCAAACGGAAAAGTGACACTTCTGCTACATACCGGCCACTGATGTTGATAGACTCGTGACATTTTGTCAAAGGAGGAGGAAGGTTCTCTAATGCTTCTGAACTTGAAAATTTTGAGTTGTGACACTTTTCTTGCAAACGTGCGACATAACGAATATGGCGACATGAGGTTAAATACTAATGGCATTAGTTCGTGTTATAAATGGTACATATGCTGCTACTAAAAATCACAGTGTGTCGAGTCGGTGAAGGAGGGTTAAGGCATGTTAGATTTTTTTCCCATTATAACTTATGCAAATGACGTTTAATACACAGTCTATGTGTTCACCCCCAACACACAAGCAGGCAAATACTCTTCGCTTTTTCACCCTTCCATGGTTCTAACTTCGTTTTGCGATTCAACATTCCATACAAGTTGGAAATACTACATTTCACCTCTAAATTCTACAATTTTTGTGGGTCATAAAGTTAAGTGTAGCATCTTTGAAGCAAAACACATTCGTATTCCTCCGCATACAATCATGTTTGAATCTGTTGAACAACACAAGCGTGGATAATAATATACGAATTTTAGTAACACTTTTTGGATTGCTGGCCCTTACTACATTCCTATACAAGTGTCTGTGATAATTAGTTCAAGGGAATGAACTGTATGGAGCACAGATATGGCTGTCTGACCTAAACCAGACTTTATCCGAAATCTTGGTTCAATCACATAAATTTTCTCACGAAGTCAGTAATGGTTTCAAGAGTAGGTACCAAAAATAAGCACAGTGTATAAATACAATTCCAATATTAGCCAAACGATCAAATGCCCACATACTATTCACTCTTTGCCAATGTGTTTCATGACTGTTTTTATAGCTGACACTTGCATTTCCTTATCTTGTTTTGAAACGATTGTAGCAACAAACCAAATTGTCCTTCCTGAGAATCTTTGAAGGACAACGGTACAACGCAAAATTTTTATCTATCCGATTTAGAGGATATTTTGTAAATGAAAATTTAAAAACTAACTTACTTATATCTGGAAGAAAGTACAAAATACGCTGTAAAAAAATACGGACGATTTCTTATCTTTCACGGCTTCTTTCAACGCACACTGCTGCTACCATCATCAACCACAAATAGTCAAGCTTCAATTGTTTTTTGTGTAAGCCGTAAGGGATACCAGATGTTAATAGAATTATTCATTCTAACACGAATATGTAGCAAATCTAGAACTCACAAGAAGTTAAGAAATATAGCCCAAAAATATATTTCACTAACATTCTTTTTTTATGGTAGATTTTTTATCATTCTAAAATATTTCGTTATTCAACTGTTTTTTTATCCTAACCTAACCGACCGAATTGCGGACCAGCTGATCAAGGACAAACAGGGTGCGTAGAAGCAAGTGAAACATGTTCATGTAGCAGATTACTAAAGATTAATTTTCATTGAAAAAGAAATGCGGAGCAGAAGCAATTCTGGTGTGCGGTTAGATTATTACCAACGGATAGTTCATAAAGTGATTATATCACATCAGGTATGTTGACCAAGTGTACTGGTACTACTAGTATTGTGATGGGCATTACCATGCTTGAGCTGTTTTGTGTTTGTTAAACAATCTTTGAACATCCATTAGTTATAAGGGCATTACTATAGTAGTGACGCACCAATTTTAAAATCACTAAAACCAAACCAAAATCGATTTCCTTTTTCGTAAATTATCTTAAATTACTGAACATATGAACGTGGAGGCTAGGTAAAGTTAGGTGCGGTCATTTATCTTTACAAAATATATTTTGACACATATTCACACTTAGCTTCAGCACACAGGCGTGTTAACTCTCCCAATTTCCATTAGAAAGTCGTGTACAATTGTTTCGGGGCCTTTTCCTTTCCTTACGTAAATACTCTGCTAAATAACCGTCAAAATGCACTTTCCCTCGTCATTTCCATACGATTCAATATCAATAACGCAAGAAATGTCATAATCATCACAAAAATACGCCATTTCAACACTGCCTTACCTCCTTCCACATGACAACAACTGTAACTCTAAGCAAAATAGTTCCTTACGCCACAACATGCAGTGCGTCCTAAAACATCTTCAAAACACACTAAAACTATACCATTATTCAATTCAAATGTTACCAACATCAATATTTTCCTCCCTAATACTCTCAAACATCACACAATTATCTCAATTCCTCCTGTAAATTTCTAAAAACTGGTGCGTCACTACTGTAGTTAACCCGTTATAAGTAATTAAATGTGTGCTCGTCCAGCTACAATGAACACCGAAGCACCCACCTAACTTAAAGTTCTTAAACTAAAATTCCGGTAATAGTTGAGGAGACTCACCCAGCGATGTACCAAAGCATCTTCATGCGCAGTCTGCTTTGTTGTCATGACCCTTACCACTCACTGAAGTTTGTCTACTTCTGGCACAGGCCACTGGGAACGCCTCCAAGTTTTGCATTGCTATAGCCATGTGATATACTAAAATGGGTGCAAAGTACCGAAAACAGAGCCTATATGTTCTCATATGATCCGATAGGCGCGCAAAAGCTGTGTTTAAGTCGCGATGATAGTTCTCTTATACAGAACGCTCACAAAATCAGGGTGTGATGTGAGTGGTAAGCCAACTTCTTCAGATGTGGTAAGACAACTTTATGCCACTATAGTAATGGTTTCCTCACGAGAAATTCACGCACACAGGCGAAATAATGCTGAGCGAAACACTTCCATTATACTCACTTCAGTTCATTTGAACGAATCACATTACTTTATTTCAACTTCGGTGATTTAGAATAGTTCAGTCTAGTAAGAATCGATGTAGTAAACAATGGTTTTGTTGAAATAAATTTTTATTGTTTAAATTTCATCTAACAAATTTCATTGTTGTGTTTTCATTATGAATAAATTAATTTCTTTTCTTTATAACAATATAATTGAAAAATTAAAGTATAACAATACGAAATATTTAATTTCAAAATTAACAACAATTCGGTTTTATTACATCAATTGATTTAAGATGACACTTGACATAAAGTGCTTTCAATGGAAGAACCGGAATCGCCATCCAGTTCCAGTGAATCGAATCACTGAAACTGGATGGTGATTCCGGTTCGTCAGGAACTGAAGTGAATACAATGGAGCAGCTCCTGCCGACCTGAGTGCGTGTTAGGTTGGATTTTAAAAAATAACTGATATTTCCACTAAAAAATAACACTTAACATGTCCGCCATGTGGCGGAGGGATACTAATGGATGAGGCTTCACCTTCTACGCCATTATTTACTTCTTATCACGACGCCATTGCAGATAACTCCTTTTGCATAATAATATAGTACAATACATTTCCCTTACTTCTCTCATTGCATTACATTTTCATTACTCATTATTAGTTTTACGTTCTAAATACCAGTCAAAACCTTCTGAACATTACATTTCTGCCATTTTTACAAATGTGGCTGACCATATGTAACGTTAACCCAAAGAACAGGATGCAGAAGGTACTGTGAGTCGTTCCGCTCACATCACTCCGTGATTTTGCACGAAAAATGTGCACAATACACCAGAAAAACTGAAGATACGTTATTTCAACTATGTATATTGCATACTGGTGCTATTTAAGACGAAGAGAAGTGAGACTGCGTATGTTACTCTAGTAGAAATAATAAATGGGCTTTTTTGCATTGAAGAGTTACGCTAGCTGAGTAAGCTGACCCTCCCTGTGTTTGTGCAGCAAGTGAAGTCACCTAGATATAAACCATTCCTCCTCCCTGGAAGAAGCTCAGTTATTTTTTTTAAATAAAGAAAATGTTGGCTCTTCCTTAACGATGTAATAAACAATCTTTTTCAGTCAGTTAACACGGAATAGGCTGAAATGTGGATACAAGAATATCGTAATATTAGAACAGCACCAGTGCGCTTTCATGTACAAAGAATGAGGTTCTCATATAGCACATGGAACATCACTGTGAAAGCAGAAAGTCGAAATTATGAAATATATAACCGTAACTAAATACAGGGTTTCCTAGAATAGGAAGAAGATACTTATTCATATTTATGAGAAGGATACATAAAATATTTATATTGATACTTTATCACAGGAGCAGGATGCTAAAACGACGTCCAGGAGATTGCTGGCTCGAATGCCGCCTGAAACATGAAAGTTTGTGGACTTTGCACTCGAGATATTCCTTGTCAGATCAATCACCTTCTTGACCTCACCAGTTCTGATTTTGATGAAAGTTGATATGAAGGACACATAATGGCAAAGTAAGTAATTCTGCCAATTTTCAGATTTTTATTTTGAAGATTGTCCAAGGTACAGAGGTCATAAAAATTAAAATTTTCGAGAAAGTGACACATTCACATACATAAAAATTGCTATAACTTTTTTCCTAATTGTAGTAGTGTGGAAATTCAAACATCGTTGGAAAGCTAAAGAATTAAGCTTCCTATTGATGCCCTACATAACCTTCTGACGACAGATTACAATTTCAAGGTTCTTCACTGTAGCCTTTGGCCTTTAATATTTCAAAACATGCCATCTCAGAAAATTGTGGAAAAATATTTTATTGCCACATCATTACCCTACCCATGGATCAAATATTAGGGTGGCAGTGCAGGATTAATGGGAATGGCATGTTGTACACTTCTGCAGGTGAGGCACAGAGACATACCATGCAATAAATATTTTTTACCTTGGGAATTTGGGTTTATTGTACATGAAATCTTTATATTTTATTACAAACTAGCTGATTTGTAACTGCTACTAATACTACTGCAATGCTTTAAAGCATCAGATCTAAATATTTTTATTTACAACAATCCTTATTTAAATTTAAAAATTTATAAACTAATTCTATTTTTTTTAAAAAATAGCTAATTTAGTTTATTACAAAGAAACTCATACAACAATGAGGAAAACAACATTTAAGGAAGAAAAATCTCCTCTAATTCCTTCCCCGGAGGCAGCGTTCCAAGGATTAAGAAATATTTCCACGCTGAAGGGCGATACTGATACGCTGCAACAGGAAAGAAGTTGCGCGAGCATTGCCGGAAACAAGCCCAATGCGCCGTCCAGCCTCCTTGATAAAATTAGGCCCTCGGTGCCCCAAGTACCACTTGACTCGATTGCAATGGCAATGAAAATGAATTTATCAAACATGTATTTTCTATTTTTTCGACTTGTAAAATCCCATAATAATGATCTTCCTCTTTCCCAAGGAGTACTATCAGAACGACTACATCCAGATGGGTCACACACTGAAGGTACTTCCGCTGCAATAAGAGCTCGAGGAATTACGTCATTTACACTGGTGTGACGCATGTAACTACCAGCACTGCGAACACTGGAGAGACCGTGAAGGCCACGTTGATCTACGAACGCCCCACACGCTAGACAATAGTGAGGTACACAGACGTCAGCTCCTAATCGTAAAGCAACAGCAATACGAAAACTTTCATTGGATAAATGGAGGCCCAGAGGAGAAGAATGCAGGACCTTGAGCCAAACACCAGCCTCTGGTGAAAAAGCAGCAAGAAGTCAGGCTCTATCTTCAATACAATCGGGAGATTGTAATAGAAACGATTGGGTGCGTTGAATAATTGAATAATCCCAAATGGCCTCAAAACTACTGACATCTAAAGAAGGATAATCCATACCATTTAAATTAGACAATTGCGCTTTACAATCATGAATAGCCGCGTCGGGATCAAGGCATAAACCTAAAGGAAGAATAGACTCAACAAGACATCGAGAGTCATGGAAAGACGCTAAGAAAGACGGAATCGCCAAATCCATGGCCCGATGAATACCAAGTCCATCAGAACGAACGGGCAAAGTGGCCTGAAGCCAGGCACTATTACTCAGAGAACAGTTGAGGACTGATTCAGGGCCTGTCTGTAAAACACAATCATATCTCTGTAACAATGTCTCTTCCCGCCAAGAAGGAGAACAACGTAAAAAATACATTCAACGGGGGATGGAAAAAGAATCACGAGGTAGATAAAATGTTGAATGTGCTGAAATCAAAGAGAGACGGGAAAAGAAAAAATTGAGTTTAGAAAGCTTCTCAATTAATAGACTGTGAAGACCTTCGGTAGAGATTGCGGAACCAAGCAGTTATGCTGAAGCAGAAGTCATAAATCGAATTTCAGGAGCCACTTCCATGAATCTTGAATAAAGAATATCGGACTGGCCTTGCTGAACATGAAGAAAAACAACTTCGTACTTTGAAAAATCCAGATGTTGGCCAATTGCCGATGATGCGTCTCGAATGTTAAGTAAAGTAGATAAAACTAAGGTCAGGATCGTCCGCGATAGTGCCATCATCCAAATACCATAAGTTCAGTTCGGAGGTTAAAGACTAATTTATTTATGTCTGATTATCGTTTTAACTTAAACGTGGAAACAATGTATTTATTTCATTGTTATATACAATGAAATCACTGTTTTTATTAAATAATTTGCGCCACAGTCACTTCTGGTTTACAAAAATATGGTAACTTCCCAAGCTAGACCATTATCTACTCATGTGCGAAAAATCATTGCAATCTGTCAAGCGGTTTTGGCGTGATGAGGGAACAAACATCGTGATATTAATTTTTATTATATAAGATATATATGAATCTGGCTGCAGGACATATACTCCCATTAATCCCGCACTGCCTTACCATTGCGGTGCCAGCCTAATATTTGGTACGTGGATAGAAGAATGATGTGGCAATAAAATATATTTCTTCCCATAATTTTCTGAGATGGCATGTTTTGATATATTCAAGGTCAAAGGTCACAGTGAATGACCTTGAAACTAATCTGTCGTCAGAAGGTCATGTGAAGTATCAATAGAAAGCTTTATTCTTTAGCTTTCCAACGATGTTTGAATTTTTACTCTACTACAATTAGAGAAAAAGTTACAGCCATTTTTATGTATCCGTGTGTTTGTTTGTTTTTAACGAAAATTTTGATTTTTATCTTGGTAAAATAAAAATCTGAAAATTGGCAGAATTACCGGTACTTACTTTGTCATATGTGTCTTTCGTACCAACTTTCATCAAAATCAGAACTGGTGAGATCAAAAATTTATTTTTTTGATTGATCTGACATGGAATATCCCACTCGTTTAATCGCTTTGGTCCGAAGTCAGTAGTTAATAAAAGGGCCCAAATAAAATATATTGTACCAGTGTTTTGTTTCCCAAACAGTTTCTAATAAAGAACTTTACCTACGGAATTTTGAGCAAATTAATCGAATATCTTTGCCTCCCCCCCCCCTTTTTTTTGTTTGTATATTTTTGAGTGCAGCATGAGTGTGAATCAGAACATCACGAGGAAAATCGAACTGCACGCTTATCACAATGCATTTGATTTTAAAAGTCCACAATCGAAGCAAATGTGTAACATTAGAGACGAAAAATTATGAAGTATAGATAATTTAGAATCCAGAGACAAGGGCATGGTTGTAATAGAACCGGGTTTGATTCTTGGTCACTGCCACTACAAATGTGTTTGTGTATCTCAACATGTTACCATACACAAGTTCTTTTGGAAAGGTTATTAACACCAACCAGGACCAAAGCAGTTTATTCATGAATATACCCATTCCCATATTCATGTAATGTGCCCATACATGCTGGTGGTAGTTTAACTGATCGAAGAAAGTACCCCCTAATTACTGTGGCGCAAGAAGAGCTTATTTAATGTTTATGTAACAAGACAAATAAGAAATAAATTGTTTACCTTCGAGGAGTATTGAAATATGAGGAGATTTAAAACAAGACGTCACAACTCAGAAAATCTTCAATAATCTGCTATTTGCATCACTCTCCAGGTTTCAAAGCCGCCATTTCTCTGTAACGTGACCTGTGGCACCAACAATTGAAAAGATCTGTCAGGGAACAACCACAGGAATTATTACATGTTTGATAGTCCACGAGAACATTATAATAATAAAAATTCTTGGGTAAAAGCGCAGTTATACCCATTACTGAATGGTTCACCCTATTCATATCGAAAAATTGCATGCACTGGTATTATTTAAGCCTTCCATATGGAGATCAAATAAAATATGTTAAGAAAATAAAAAGTACAGCTGTATATGGAAGATCTTCTTCTCTCACTTCTACAGAGGAAATACACACTAACATTATTTCACAATGGGGTTAGGCGCCAAACGCTTCAAATTTCGATGACTAGGAAGTCAGTTATTATGCATTCGATATATCATGACGGGTATAATATTCGTAGATCTTCGAACGGGAGTGGAAAGTTGTTTTATGTTGACCATAACTGCCTTACAAACAGTATCTTTCTCTTTCAGAATCCTGTTACAGGGCTGTTCCCTGCTAGTAAGGACAACAACCATGCTTGGATCAGAGACAATATTTATTGCATTTTGGCAGTTTGGGGTCTGTCTATGGCTTATAAGAAGAATGCTGATATGGACGAAGATCGTGCCAAAACATATGAGTTAGAGCAGGTAGGTTTATGATTTACCCAGCAGGGCTAACGATATGTGTTATGTATTAAACTGGTTAACTACTGAATTTACATCTTTCAAAAGAAAAGGAAAAAAATGTTAACAAACCCATAGTTTGGAAGTAATTTAACAAGTCTCTCTCTTTCGTCAAACGTAGCCAGTGTGATTTTTAAAATTCCAATAGCTAATAAGCTTTACACAATATTTGATAGGTTGTTAAGTGTAGTCCAGATGTTTAGATATTGAAAATGGCCACTAAAAATCTCAAAAACAGGCACTAAAAGTTACAGAAAAATTATATATATCGTCACCTGAGAACCAGAAGGTATTATGCCCACTCTTTGGCAAAATGGAGTTAACACTAGAGTCAAAGACCTTGTACTGAAGAGCATCAACCCCAAAATATCATCTCAGAAAACGACCTCCATGTGGCTGGAAACGTTAGAAAGGAAATTCATTTATACAGATTTTAAATGGAACTTCAGACTTTAAAACTGGTTTTTCACAAAAGTAGCGAAAGTGGACATAGTACCTTCTGGTTCCAAGGTAACGATATTACCTCGAATACCACTTTATAATAAACGTGCAACGTACTTGAATCCTACATTCATATACCTGTACAGAAACAGTTTTATGTCATGAGATAATGCAAGAAAGTTCAGATTTTAATTAGAGCACTAAATCGTTGTTGATGTACTAATTACTTCCTAATTTTTTTTTAATAAAAGAAGAGAAAGAAACTGAAAATGGAGCACAGATTTGATTTAAAAAAACAAAAAAACAGGAATACTGAAATGGAAAGATAAAATAGACTGTTACTGGGTCTAAGATCCCAGATTAAACTTTAATCGAAGTCTTATGGATGCATGATGTAGGAAGAGGGTATCAAGTAGAAAATTATGTACGGGCCCTTGCTTTGTGTTAAAAAAACTCTTTTTTATAATATCTTTAACATTTGAGAATCCATTTTGCCCAACACCCTGGAGATATCCTGTAGTGATAAGCTATAAACTTCATAATAGCTGTCCGCATATATTCAAGATAATCAGTAACGCATCCAATCTATATGTAATTAGAAACCAGCAAAAGTAGCCAAAATGAAATTTAGAAGTGGGTGTATTTTGATTTTCCCAGTAGATAGATTTTGGTTTAATGATTACACGTAGCAAATAGTGAAAATATAATATTCGAGGCCATAAAACAAAAAATGATTGACTTTCATAAGAAAAAATTGCATCATCGACTTTGTTATGTGTATTTTTCTCGTCTGTCGTTCTTCTCTTTCTCCCGTTGTTTCAAATACTTAATTTCACTTACATTCTTTC
>JAGDQP010076236.1:0-10077 GCA_022664845.1 Lepisma saccharinum
GAACTTGCGAGTTCCATAAGCCATAGAGTTAGTTATTTAATATGATGGCATATACCCAACAATACAACGTAGTGCTATTTAAAAAGAATACATGTTATACGGGGCTGGCAACGCTGGCAACCGGGTGACATCGTGTTTTCAATCCTGATATCCACCATGTTGTTACAAACTAACTTCAGCAAACGAAATTTATATTCAATTCAATTTCCTTCACATTGTTAAGCGTGGACTTTGGGTTCCAAGTTGAGAACACTGTATCTCTATAACGAAGCGGAATTCAACCCATGTTCATGAGAACTTTTTGGTTATCATGTTTCATACTATCACCTCCGAAATATTAAACCTTCATCCCATTTGAAAAAAATATCAGTATGTGTTGAGATAGCAACACTGTGCATGGGACATCACTCCATTGCACATCACTCCATTGCACACGTCACCCTCCTCTGCCCTGCACACGTTTTGTATTTTCTTTCAGTGTTTTGCAATATTCCAATGGTTTGATTCGACACTATATATATATATATATATAGCATGTCTTGTAACTAAGCTGACAAATTTTAAAATTGATTAGAAGTGGAGAAAATATTTTCTTTAAATCTCGACTGATCAGCTGACGTCCCTAATACCAAAGACGTTTGCATCAAGTATTCACGTGTTACTACAAACGCAACAACTTGACATTTTATTCTTGTACCCATGTAGCCAGTATGCCAGAACAAGCTTGCTGCTCTTTTGTAAAGTGTCAACTATTACATTCATTTTAAGTCTGTTTCAAGTTTAACCAGGCTTGCAAACTGCCTTGTCAAGCAGGCTCTTTGCAAACTTGCATACTTAACATGTCGAACTGGTTAGAAGTCTATATTGTAAATGTCCAGTGCTCTTACAATTGTTGTGGCCCGACAGAGGGGATCTTTATGGTTATGCCTGTCATAATACGAGTATACAATTGATGATGAATTCTCTGTACGGAAAAGAAGTTTCCTGGATCTAAGGTTTGTTTGTAAGATGAAGAGCCCTGTTGGGTTCCGAGCTCCTTTCACAGCACATGGAAGACGCCTTGACGTTAAAAAAAAACATAGCTAAGGTACGATTTTGATCCACTTTGGTTAAAGGCCAAAACTTCTTGATTACAATGTTGTGGTACTTTCTACTTATCGAGTGCATTAAAATTATTGTGTACACTGTATGATCAAAAGTATCCAGACACCCACCTGAAAATGTAGTAGAAGTTTTGACCGCCCTCTATCGGGAATGCTGGAAATCAATACGGCGTTGGCCCATTCTCAGCCTTTATGACAACCTTCACTCTCACAAGCATACTTTCAATCAGGTGATGAAAGGTTTCCTGGGAAGTGACAACCTATTTATTATCTCGCGGAGCGCCGAAATGAGAAGCAATGTGGTCTAACACTAAGTCACCGTTTCAAATCATTCTAGAATCTGTTTCGTTGGATTAAAATCAAGACTATACACAAGGAAAACCATTAGTGGTACGTTATTGTCCTCAAACCAATGGTCATTCTTGAAATGGTCTTCAATTGTAGGCAGCAGGAAAGTGTTTTAAATGTCAAAATATACTTGTGCCGTGACATTGCCATGCAAAGCAACTAGGCGGTCAAGTCCTCTTCAGGAGAAACATGACCACGTTGTAATCCCACCTCCACCGAATTTCACAATCGGCACTATACAGGCTGGTAGATGTCGTTCACCAGGCATTCTCCACACCCACACCTTTCTATCAGATCTCCACATCGTATTCTTAACTCCACAAAACGGTGTTCTATTGTTTCATGGTATAGTTTTGAGACTTCTTACACAACACGAGGCGGTGTTTGGCATTTGCTTGTGTAATATGTGACAGATGCTCAGCCGTGGACACTTACAATGCGCACCTCACGCCGAATAGTCATTGAGCTTGGAGTAGATCGTGATGCAGTTTATAATTCTTGTGTGATGGATGCTTGACGCTGTACGACCATATTTAAAACTCGACGGTCTCTGCAGGTTAAAATGGGAGATCAACTTGCGCGTTGTTTGGTTGTATACATCCCTAAACGTTTCCATTCAACTGTGATATCGGAAACAGTAAACCGAAGAATGATCAGCAAGGTTTGAATTTCCCACACTGACTTCTTACACACGTAGCACCCAATCATATGACCACGTTGAATGTCCGTGAGTTCCTCAGACCGTCGTCCCATTATGTTGTCTCGCGCTGTCTGCTGACTACTGATATCGCTGACCATGTGTTCAACAAGTTAGATGCTAGTGCTATGCAGCCCTCTTTGATAAACACATGTTTCTCGGGATGTTCGGATACTTTTGATCACATAGTGTATATTGCACTTGAAGCTACAGTCTTCGGAGGACGTTGGTTGAATTTTAATTTTATTCAAGGCCTTTAGAGATGTAAGACTTAAGCCGGGATAGGGGAGTGGAGAGGATGTGGGAAGGAGTCAGCCACGGCTTGAGTTGAAGGTACCGTCCCGCATTTACCTAGTGTGATTGAGGATGACATCAGTGTGTCCTTTAAGCACATGTCACGACTCTTACATATGCTTCTTTCCTATCTTATAAGAATAAATTTGTCTGATTTCTATTATCATAGCAGGCTCTAAACGTACAGTAGAGTAACTCAGAATATAATAGCAACAATACCAACACAATATGATCTTTCTGGAATGTTATATATTCTAAAACTGCTTGTAATGTTTTTACTATTACCTGCTATGTCTTGTCCTCTCAATCACTAGCAATCTACATGTGAAATGTGAAAGCCGCAGGATGGGAACCCTTAACAAAACTGTTTCTAATTTGAGGCTTCGTAGCTAAATATGGATGCATATACAATAATTGTATCTTGTAATTATTTTCGATCTCAGATATTAAAGTTAACCTCCAGCTCTGGCAAAATATGTGCCAAAGCTTACATGCTTAGGTTCAGTTCATGACCCGACTGTCAGATTGTCAACTTATATCCCTAAAGAGTCAACACCCTAACTATATGATGAGATATAGAGAGATAAACATTACACATTGCATCTTTTCATTACAATAAAATTTACATAACTTAACCAAATATATGAACCGCTCTCTCATCCATTCCAAATGTATAAATCCCATATGAATAGTTTTATATTGAAACGTTTACGTAGGCAATCAATTATACACATTGTGATTAGAATATCCTGCTAACTACATCACATTATGACACGTTGTCCTATGCTGCGTATAACAATTTTATAGAATGCTAGTTTTAAGCATGTCATATCCAGAGGATTTTGATATGTATTATTCTTGAATGGATATCGTTCTCACAATACCAAATTAACACTTCTGCAAAGTATCGGTATGTTCATCATTTCAGGTTTTTGGGGATTATGAGTTTATTATTAATTAAGGTAGTGATGAAGAAACGATTGTGAATGGTTGATTTCTCTTCTTAATTATTTCTGACCTCCTGAGTAAAATTCTTTCCAAATTTCAGCTTCTTAGGACAACAGGATATGTATTTCAAGTACCTGGGATTGAAGAGATGGGTTTCAGTTACATAACATGATAATTGCACGTTTAAATTTGGACTTAATTTTAACATTCGTACAAACCTTCAAGCTGAATTTCAGCGTTCTAGTCCAAAGGTAAGAGCATTTACGATACTCTGAAGTTTAGAGTGTTACTGGGGTATTTGAGGGGATAATTACCAATCTGAATGTTTTGCGAAATTACAATTTTGCTATGAATCTGCATGTTGAATTTCACCTCTGTAGACTAACAGGAATGTATTAAAAACTGCTATAAGGACCGACGGACACACATTATATGTAAATTGTTTATATATGTAGCTTTTCATTGTCTCTGCCACTAAAGTAATTGATGAGCTTATCTCCAACCCTATTAAAGCATTTTTTATTGTTTTTCTGTTTTTGTGGTACTATCTGTTTGTAAGATGAGACACGTGCACTGCACTATGATAGCATGCAAAACTCCGTTAAGTCACGTTGAAATTAAATTGTGGAAATCCCGTTTTCTTCCAAAGCCCTCCCAAGTCATCAAAAGACTTAATTCCAAACCTTTTCAGAAAATTAATTCTTAAGTTAGAAACATATTCTCTTACTTCATTGATTATTGCACAATTCTGATCATTGTTATCCATCAAAATCCAGCAGACTATTACATGATTCTAGACAAATATGGATAGGTGAAGAAATAGGGAGATGTGTGAGTCTGCAGTTATAAGAAATTTTCAAATCGTGTGTTTAAATCATTGATGCCCATAAAACCCTTACACGTACGTGTATTGAGATTCTGTAAAAATAATGATTCCATTGGCCATAAGAATGTATACACTGGGTCTAACTGCTTCACAGCCATATTGAGGAGGAATCTTACACAGTTCCCAAGCTCCAGAATTGCTTCTATTGTTCTTGATGTCAACTGTGTGAGCTGCCAGAAGAGTGAAAACGTTAAGAGGCTAAATATTTGTGGACGTCAATGAGCGAGCTTTATATGAAGCAATACTCAGTACTGAACCTTTCTACAGCCAAGAGGAACATGTACTCTACTAGAATGATGAGAAACCACTCCAACAACAATTATTTTACTATCTTTTATTATTTTATACTATCACTATCTTTTTATTAAATGAAAAGATCTTTTAAAAATATATTTACTAAGCTAGAAATGTACCAAACATATTGTTAATATATTAGACTGAGGATGTAGATTGTTCAAATTAAGTGCAATTAGTATAAACTAGTTTCATGATTTTCTATTACTGTTATTTTCTCGGAAATGTGATGATTTAAGTGGTTTCTGGTTAAAATAAATAGATTAGGGATGGCATGTGGGCTTTCACTTATGTAAACATATGTTTTCGTACTATACTATGTTATAATGTACTACATAGCACTACCTGATGGATATAGTTAAAATAAATTTAAAATATACCTATAACATCAACAGAATAAGTTTTTCGTTCCTCCTGTAAAATCATAAAAACTGACTTAAGTTTTTTTTAAGAAAGCTTTTTAATTGTTCTGTCATAATTATATGCTGGCAGACTCTAGTTCAATGAATTTGTGATATCATTAACTCTAAGTCATGTTTTCATGACCAAAATACACATGTTATGTTTTGTTTTCATGACCAAAATACACTCTTTAATGCATTTATATTTACAGGATTTGCGTGATAAACTGAATTAGTGGCTATTTTGTTCTAAACCTAAGTATTATTTTACACAAGAAAATTATTGAATTTACCAAATATAAATAATGAAATCAGCACAGGCAATTCTAATAGATATTATAGCATTTCATAAGAGAAAAGTTATTATCACAGGCTGAGGCTTCATCTTGGGCAAATATAAGCTGAATAGAGTACGTTATTCTGCCTTTTACTTAGAATGACGAAAATAAATTCTTTAATTCCACCAGAAAATGTGAAACGTTAATTATGTAACTACTGTCCAATTTGCACTTAGAACACAAAACATGGAGTTCATAAAGAAACATATTGGAGTTATATAGTCATTATCAGAAATGAAAAATTCAGTAGTTTAATTTCGAATTATACAGCACACCAGAAAGAAATCACAGAAGGTAAGCAAATATTCTGAAATACAGATTAGAAAACATTGTATGTTAGGGCTCTTAGCTCACTTTTTTGGTTGTTAATAGAAGGCAGATGTTTTTAAAAAATGCGATTCAAACAAGCAGAATCCTGTGGCATAACATGTTTTCTCCTTTAAAAGTAAGTAAATATCAACGAAGAATACAAAATGGAAACACCATTAAAGAAAACATCCCACATCAAAGAATGATAACGCTTTGAACCGCAAGTGGCATTTTCAAGACCTTCTGAAATCATTTTCCATTAGGACTTTAGAAACGAAATACCGTCTTCCAAATAACGAATTTCCTTGTGCAGGGCTTGCGACAAAATTAAGGTTTGATGTGTGACCTTTATACCAAGAGACTTGAAGATGTTGAGGTTAAGACTAAGGGTATATGCTTGCTCTCTTAACACTGACATGATAAACAGGGTTATGTACAGATACACATCTAACGCACACGTAGACTAACGTGACTACCAATCATTACAAGGATAGATAAACAAAAGTTACAAGAACATTCTCAGCGTCATTTCTGCAGAACTCGACATTTAGCTTTAATGTCGAACACAATTTTCTTGGAACGATCAACCTTCAAAATCACTTATTCTGGTTCTCTATTTGTAAATAAACCGTCATAGAATGTAGCTGCAAGCATCATCTTCCCTTTATTTCCCGTATCAGCTGCTTTATGCATGGAGGAGTAGAAATCACTCCCGACGAGAGAATTTCATCAAACCAGTTATGTTCCGAAAGTAAGATACAGGTGTTTCTTCTTACAGTATAGATATATATTTCCTAGAACTTGAGAAAATTAAGATTGGATTACAAAACTTATATTGATAATAAGGGGCGTTCTAACTTTTTACTTAACATTTTCATCTCTCCTGCGTTTTCATGTTTAAGTTAATTCAATAACTTTTCTTGATTTTATGAGTACGATGACTATTTTATTGGTTAAATAAATGTATTTTTAATTTTTTTAAGCATTAGGTCACATTGTGGCTAAAACATACTATGACAATGTATTTTCGGACACATTTAGGTTACTTTTATGTTTCATCAGATTTAGTTCATAAAATAATAATGTTTGTGCCAGTACAAATGTGTGTTTTATTTTGTCCTTTCCGTAAGGAACAAAGTTATTCCTATTAAGTAAAGGATGATGACAGAGTTCATCAAGAATTTTCTGAAAAATAAAGCATAAGATTCAAATATTATTTTCATTGTTCAACTAACTGTCGACAAAGAGCAAGTTGTGTTTTACTTTTCATTCAGTGTTAGGTTGTTTAAATGTTTATTTCACTACGTAAAGAAACTACAATGCAAGTTTCACCTCTTTGCATGACGAACAATATGTTTTCAATACTTTCATGAGGCCTGAACCTTAGAGGCCTAAAGGCTATAAATAAAATTAAAAGGCATTAATGCTATATTTGTAATAACAGTTTTCTAAAATAAGAAATAAAGATAAATTTTGTTTACAAAGTTTTAACCCGTATCTATAGTTTTCCAATGGACATATCCGTTTTCACCGTCCTTATATATTTTACAACTTGTTCGTGTACATCGAATTAAATAATATATAATGGTTTTGAAATTTCAGCGCTACAGTTCTCCGTTACGTATAAATATAGCATGAAATACTGAGAATTCAATCTCCTACGTTATACAACGAAAATCAACTTCTGATTGATTTCACATAATCGATTCGCACTATTTCCATAACTACATGCTTCTCCCTATGTTAGTTCCTTATTCAGAAGTTTGAAGACGAAAAAACAAGAAAAAGAAAGAACATTCACATAATCACTTAACGAAATGATTAACGTACAAATCAGCAGAACACACTTCAATAAGTTAAAACAGCAAAACATGTATTTATTCACAGAAATTGCTCAAAACAATGAAAAGGTCTTAACTTTCAGTGCTCTTCTTTGTGTCAATTTTGATGCCCTGACAATTTGGTTAGTACACGCAACTTTCAACCAAGGCTGTTCGAATCCTGTCAAAGGCCGTGTTTTATTTTACTCCATGAAACTCAAGAGTAACTTCAATGTAATAGTTTCAATTTACATTTTAGTTTCTTACATACTTTTATTATTATTTTTTACAATGACATATTAAAACTATTCAATATATTCACGGGCTACAATTAGTACGTTAAATTGTTAACAGATGGCAGTAACGAGCACTATTAATTCATATGCTTTTAAGTTCTTGAAAAATGCTTCACTATCATTCACTAAAAAAGTATACGATTGTCGGATGTAAAAGCCTACATTTTTTACAGGACAAATGGTAATTCTTTTTAAATACAAGAGTTCTAAAGATCATTATTAGGAGATATCTTATGATTTAATCATGAAAAAAGAGCTGCTATAAATTAGTGTTGAAGCTACCAAAATATATCAATATCTTTAAGAAGTATTAAAAGTAAAAATCAATTTTAAATTAATAAAACGAACTAAATAACGTATTAAGGCATGCAGAAACGCTATTGATCACTTATACTATTTCTTTTGATCCATTTTGCTATCTCTTCTTAACAATACTAATAATACGCTTGTCAATAATACTCTTGTTAACAATACGATATGTGGCGCTTTGTCACATTACATGGTTCGACCATAGCAGCAGTGTATAGAGAATTCTTGGGTAACCAGATACACCTAATAGTGCAAACTTTTATTTTCAGGCGGGAATGGCATATTTCAGTATGATAATATCCCCATTCACAAGGCTGGCTCTGTTCAATAATAATTTCAGAAGCATGCTGATGAGGTTCATCTTCCTGGGCCCGCGTAATCTCCAGACCTAAATATAATTGAGCCTCTTTATGCTGTTTTTGAAACCAGGGTTTGGCGTTGATTTCCACCTCCTTCGTCTTTACCTGATCATAATGTATCATAGGGTTCAAGAGAGAAATCGGGCGGCACTTTACTTACACCCTCCCAATTTTGACTTTACACCCTCCAAACTCTGGACCGTGGGGGCCCGATTCGATATGTGCTCGTGCGATGTGGGTTTCGTGGTGAACAAAAACCGTGTGCGTGGGTTTTCACAGTGTTCTCTGGTTTTCTCCCGCTTTCTTTATTCCACTAATTCTTTCATCATTATCCATTCGGTCTAATCCAAAATTGCCTAGAGGTCTTAAATAAAATTCAATTCAATGAGAGGTATTTAATGCAGTCAAATCAATAAGGGATACGCAACTTTGCATTTTAATCCTTCAGCATACACATAGGTAAACTTTATACTTCCATTGAGTATAAATTGCTTTTGAGGAATTTGTGAAGAAATCAATAATTTGATACAAACACACAAATACACAAAGTATACACAAGTTTGATACAAATACACAAGTTTTTGGTTTGTACACAAAAACTGGATTTTCTGTTTTCTGTGTGTTCGTATTCATACGTGAGTGAATGGTTATTAACATCCTAAACGAGCTGGTGAGCTTCTAAGGACGGGGCCTACACATTTTGGCAGGTGGATTCCGAACCACTCCGTTCAATAGACCCCGGCACGATTGGAACACGTGACCACGCGTACAGAAAGCGAGCGCTCGTTCTGAAACGTATTACAAATATAAACACATTTGTAATACAAATTGTAAACTTATCATGTGAATTGGGTTCCTAAGTTATCTTCTATATTCAGGCGATCAAAATGAATCAATCAAATAGTTCGTCAAATTCTAGGTCGATCACCTTGGTGTTGTATTTCATCCAAAGTGATTATCATCACGTAAGGACTAATGGATGAATTTCAAGCTTCAATTCAACTCAATGAATGATACAACTCAAAGAATGATTAACAATACTGCACTTTATTTTTACTCTTTTTAAAATCAATTTTTGATCTAATTCATTGATTTCTTCAAGAAAACATCATGTGATTTAAGTCACGATTTAAATCAAGATTTAAATCAATTTGATGTAAATCAATGGCCCTGCTACTCTATGATCTAAACTGTAGTATAAGCCTCACAGGATTCAAGATTTCTACGGATTGTGCGTTCTAAACATCGAGTGGAGCGATGTTCTATTTCTGTAGTGCGTTCTGTGACGTTAGAATATTGACTACATGACGGACAATGCGTTTGTGCCAATTCCGCAACTTACCATGTAACGCTCCAGATGGCAGGATGCAGATGAATAACAATTCAACGGTTTACCATACAGTCTCTTTGCATATCACTCTGTTATCGTTTTATTGACTCCTGTTTCTGTTGTACCACATTTGACGCCCAAGTACACTGTGAAACCACGCGTACTCAGTAAGATGCGTTACGGTCGCATGTGCAAAAATGCCGTGCGGCTATAAATATAATTAAAATTAACGGTTTACTGTGCTCGTGCTGATCAATATACGTGACCCTTCTACACAATGATGTGACAACTAAAACGTTCTACATAATATATTTAGCAAAGTTATCAGTTCATCATTATGATCAG